>VXBL01001169.1:21837-50471 GCA_013400195.1 Aramus guarauna | reverse complement strand
CCCCACCCCACCCACCCGGGGCCGTGCGCGGCGGGCAGGGGCGGGGGTCGTGCGAGGCCGTGCACGGGCTGCAGCAACAGGTTTTCTCCCGCAGCAGGGATGGACGAGAGGGACGGTCCCCCCGTGCCGTCACTGCGTCCCCAGACCGGGCTGCCTTCGCTGCCGGCGGCGGGCGGCGGGCGGCGGGAGAAGGGCTCCGCGCGGCTGATTCCCGGCGCTCTCCGGTCCTGCCGCGGAGGTGGCTGACGGCGGTCCAGGCGATCCAGCGGGCTCGGTTTGTGATGCTCGGTCTTCCCCTTCCCGGCTCCCCCTCCCCGAGTCCGGCGTCCGCCCAGTGCGGTGTGCAGGCTTGTCTTTCCCGGTTCTTCTTCTGTGCCTGAGCTGAAGGTCCTTTCTAGTTTTAATTTAAAAATAATTAAGAGATGTCTT
The DNA here is from genome assembly GCA_013400195.1 of Aramus guarauna. Lineage (NCBI taxonomy): Eukaryota > Metazoa > Chordata > Aves > Gruiformes > Aramidae > Aramus > Aramus guarauna. The sequence goes on along the minus strand of VXBL01001169.1, from coordinate 50,042 downwards.
TTCTATTGATCTGTTTACTGACTTCTGTTTGTTGGCGACTAACACGTCAAGTTAACTGTTCTTGATAGGCAATGTATTTCTGGCTGATTTTTTTTCATTGGAAAAGATTTGGGGGGGGGGGCACACAACGCACGCACACATAAAATAACTCTTCCATGACTCTTCATTTCAGTGGCAAAAAACGTATTTATGTAAATAAATGACAAATCCTTTACTTCTTAAAAAGATGCTTAAGAGATTGTTTTGAATGTGGCTTACTAAAATTTGTTGACATAAGTATATTTCACAGCAGGATGATAACTGTAGTTCTTCGTTCTAATGTATTTCAGAACATTCTCCTGGGGATATAAGTTATCCGCAAAGTTATTCCACTTCCGATTATTGTAGGCAGAATAAGGCTCAGCTTGATAAGACCAAACCCTGAGTAAGATATTTGTCATAGTTCAGTTTGTAGGTTGCCATAAGATGCCAAAAAGCCTAACGCTGTCCAGGTCAAGGAGAGCAATATACAGATATGAGCATATGTTTTCAGGTGATGTGTTTTTCAGGATGGTTTGTTTCATATTATACATTGACCTTTACAAGTTTTACTTTGATTTGGTTGGATGTTTACTTTGCAAGCAGAGTTGAAGTTCGAGATCAGTTCTTACTACGTAAGGAGCTGCATGAGTATAGCTTAAAGTATTTCAGGAGGGTACCCTGGCAGTGTTGATACCGTACGGAAATCAGGTGTCAGAAGGCAGCTGAATTTAACACTGCTTGAAAATGCTGCTTATTTTAACTAAGGAAAGAAGAAAGGGCGAAGGATCACTTAAACCATAAAGCAGTTTCTTATGGAATTATTTCAAAAAAAAAAAATCACTGTATTCATATTCACCCTGCACTGAAATCTGAAACTTTTTTTTTAAAAAAAACCAAACCCCTAAATCGACAAGTGGTAAAAAGCAACAGAGACAAGTTCCAGGCACTGGAATTGATAGAAGAGTCTAGGGGGGAGTTACGCATCCTCCTTGCATGCTTGTTATCATCCAGGCGCAACTTTGAAGTGTCTGCATCACAGAGCAGCATCAGGACTCCTTGCAGGAGCTCTGATTACATCAGAGATGCACTGCAGAATTCAAAATACTGCAGAGGACACTGGGGGGGGGAAACGACACTTGCAGTGGAATTTCAGAATGTTACTTATGATTTCTATTTCTTTCCCTCAGAAGGGCATCTTTAATAATTCTTTCCCCATTGTCTAGGAGTCTGGCACCCTTCCTGAATTTCGGCTGAAAGTAAGGGCAGTACAGATTCCTAATTCGATTTCTTCACCAGACATAATGGATAAGAATATCATCTTGTGCAGGACAGATTTTTGAGAAGATGTTATATCTTGCTCCGCACGCACACCACACCATTTAGAGTCACCGAGAGCCCTTGCTATGGGCCAGTTACTCTGTATTACCGTACTTTCCAGAAGCCAGAACAATGATCAGGATTGTATAATGCAGTAGGAGGCAGTTCTTGCCCCAGTAAGCTAACAAACAAAATAGGAAACGATGCCCAGAGAGAAGCGATTTGCCCGAGATGAGAACACATTATCGGCAGAGGAGCTGAAAAGATGAACTGGGCTTCACTACCTCCCAGGCACTCAAAGGGCAGAGTAACTATCGCAGACACGGAGGGGTTGTACCATTGGGCCTTCCTTAACCAGAGCAGCTTCATTTGAGGATTTTACTGTTACAGCTTACCCTTAAAGTTCATCTTGTTTAATTGTTGGGAAAATTGTTGCTATAGGCTAATGTGTTTGTCTGACCTTATATTCCAGGGTTTTGTCTTTAATCCTTAACCCATTTCTTTCAGCCATTCCAAATGTCATCAGTCTGCAACGTGTGAATAAAGCAGTCTGCTTGGGTTTTAAGCTCGGTAGCAAAAAAGACCTTCCATTAATTAGATCTCTCCCATCTTAACGCGGCACTGACCACCACTCTGTAGAAGCACCTTCCAACGGAAAACAAGGAACATACAGAGAAACGTACGGGTTTATTTTTCTCCTTCCTCCACTCCTTCAGGCCATCTTTTCTATTGTCCTTTGCTTCCTCCTATCCTTCCCCCTTAGATATGATGCTACGTGTATCTGAGGCAAAGAACATGTAAATAGCGTGTGTACGGCATCAAATACTATAGCTGCCTGCGTGGGATCTGTGGGCCTGCCAGTCCTGGTTATGGAGAAAGGAGGAGCCACCTTTTATAACTGCAGTCATTCAGTGTTACCCAGGGATTAATTTGTCCAATTTATTGTCTTGCACAGGTCGAGAAGCTGGAAGCGAAGAAAGAAATTCTTTTTTCTTTGCTCTGTGGTTTCATAGTTGATGCCTCAGGGTTACAGCGTGTGTCTGACACACGCAGAACATTTACATTTCCCTCTCCCCATTCCTTCCCATTGTGTCATTGTGTGGATGCGGTGGGAGATCAAACCAGTGACAGAGATGAGCTGCCTCCTCATTTTTCCTGGCTGAGATTCAGAGGATAAGTTGTTGCTAACCAACATCATCTGGTATTACAGAAGGGAAAATGGTTAACAGCCCCCATTTATCCATCCTCTTCTATCAGTCATGCTCTTCATTCTCTCTGGGCCAGCCCTGCCACAGACGTAGTTGAGGCAGAGGGGAAAACGCTTGTTTCTAAATAAAACAACAGCTGCCGTAAGAAAAGGAGCCCTACGTAAACGTACATCAGGTAGCCCTGTTTTTTCCACACCAAACCTATAGCTTGAGCTCCCAGCAGCATTACTCCTACCGATGGTACCTTGAGAACAGAACACCGGCTGTGAGGTCGTTAGGAGCGCTCGTGCGATGGGACTGCGCGGCCGGGTAATTCCCAGTTCAGCCGTTCCATCCGCCCTCGGCTGGCCCGACCTGCGCCAGCTATCGCTCAGAGCCCCGCGTTGATCTGAGCCCTGCAGCTTTTCCACCGGGCAATGGCAGGGTGCCGTCATCTGTCATGACGCTCCACTGATAATCCCGGTATTGGCTAGAGTTTCCTAGAATGTGACTTTTTAATACAATTATGGTTTGTGTTAATGTTCTTTCAAAAAAAAAACAAAAATACTTTCGGGTCAGCAGGCCTTCGCTCGGTCTTTCTTGAAGCAAGAGACAAACCAAAATCGATTGGAGGTTTATTCGAGCGCAGACCTGTGGGATTTTGTCATTGTCTTGAGCCACCGTTACTTCCAGAGGAGTTCAGAATTGCCCATCCCCTGCTGTGGGGATTTCCAGAATTGTAACTCTGGAGCAAAGACAGAGCAACTCAGCAATACGAGCAAGTATGTAGTGATCGGGCACGGAAAGCCAAACACAGTTCAGATCTTGGCACGGAGAGTGGGTAACTTGCCAAATAGCTGCTCTCAAGTCACTAGCAATAGTAATAGAGATCCCGCTTTGTGACAGAAGCAAGATGACAAGGCTTACCTCTTTGCTTACCTCGGGCCAGAAAATAGTACCACAGCTCTTGGAAGATGTGAATCACGCCTTGTCCGTTCTCGTATGTTCCCGCAGGCTTGCTTTATCCGCCTGCCCTAGAGGTAAGTAAACTAACGCTTTCCTTTTGTGCTAAAGCGGATTACAGGCGAGGCCTCGGGAAGCACCGCTCCATCCAAAGCTCACCTGTCGGTAAGGAGCTGCTCTCTTCAGAGCCATCCCTCTGGGAAGTTCAGGAGCAGGACTGAGACAGTGTTTTACCCAAAGCGGCACTGTAAGTCCCCGTGCAGCAAGGAAAGCCTCTTGCTGTCAAACTGCAGTGCAGCTGGGCTGCGAGTACTTCGCTGTTGTGTATTCGTGGGGTTTTCTTCTACGGTAGGTACGGGACGCTGTGGATGTGGTTTGTCAGCCCCGGCTTCTGAGAAGGAGAGTTCCGCGTGGAAGGAAGTCGCCCGAGCAGGGCGCGTGTCCCAGAGCGGAGGGGAGCGCAGCCGGGGAAGGAACCACGCGGTGCTGCTGCTGAGGCCGGTCAGCTGAAACGTTTATTACTTTCCTGGGAACTCGAGGCTAGAAAGTCAGAATACGTGTGCATAAGTAATATCTATTTATTGTGCACTCTGCTTAATTAATGAATACTCTTACCAAATGAAACTCAGCAACTTCACGCGCTACGCGGTGGCTGCCTGCGCGGATGGAGGATGTGGCAGCAGCACGGTACGGCTCTCCTGCCTGCGAGCAGATTCCAGGCGGACACTTAAAATGCGCTGAGTTAGGGAGGCAAGAAGTTTAACATGTCCAGAACCTGCCTCGTGTACCCACTCGAACTGCGTGGTCACTTCATTCCACAGACTTTACACTGGTGGCGTGTGGGCAGAATTCAAACGTGATTTTCAAAGTCGTCGTAAGAATTTTTTGGTTTCCTGTGATCGGAGGTGAAGGCAGTCGCCGCGGCTGCTGTTCAGTCCATTGTAAGGACCAAGACCTGTTACTGCATCGACCATGTCAGTCAGAACTGAAATAATAGTTGAAATCATGAATTTCTTTGCAATCTTTTGTAAAGGAGGCTGTAAAAATGGAGTTGCCATGTCGTTAAATGTATATAAACTCCATACAAACATTTTATGTGATTGTCGGTTAAGTGCATTTGTTTTCCCCAAATTGTTTCCATATGGCCGTTCAGAAATTAGTCTTCTACTAACTGTCTTTTAGAAGTTAACTGAACTACAACATAATTGACTTCTCATTCTTTCTATATACTTCATGAGTACTAAAATACCTAAAATTTTTATGTGCACTAGTTAAAAAAAAATGTACATTTCCTTTTCTACAAAACACACTTGAATTCTGTGTTCTTAGGAGATGCTGTCGGAATGGTTATACTTCCGTTCTGAACCAGGAATGTCCTGCCACATGCAGGAATTATTCCTGGTTTCCCTCTATATCCAGTGGTTCCTGAGACCTCTGGATCTGAGACAGGAGAAGTCCCCAGTACGCCAAGCAGAGCTCCTGAGCAAGGCAGCAGCCCTTGGTAGAGTCAGTTCTACCCAGCTGGACAAACCCAGCCTTCCCAGAAAGGTCTTCCGACCGTACTCTGCCACGGCTGTTTTCTCTCCAGTCGTTTTTATCAGCCATAAATGTTTTTGAGCTCCAGTCACCACATCTGTTCCAAACATGACAACAGTCTCTCCTTCACTCACCCCGTATATCTGTTTTTTGTTCCAGAAGGCACTTGCAGAAGTAGCGAAGTGATGTGAAGTTGTCTTCCAAGATGACTCTTCTACCTGGAGAAAATTCCGACTATGACTATAGTGCCCTGAGCTGTGCTTCAGATACTTCGTTCAACCACACGTTCTTTCCGGAAACAGAGACCCTCAAGGGAGTCTTCTACCAAAGAGCCAAGCTAATTCACCCTCAAGAGGATCTCCTGAAAGGCTTTCACCCTGATGATCGGAAGCATCATATTATTATAAACGTGGGGGGCATTAAGTATTTGCTCCCATGGACCACTCTTGATGAATTCCCATTGACACGTTTGGGACAACTAAAATTCTGTAATAATTTTGACGACATTCTAAACATCTGTGATGATTACGATGTGACATGTAATGAATTCTTTTTTGACCGCAACCCGGGGGCGTTCAGGACAATCCTGACCTTTTTGCGGGTTGGAAAACTTCGACTCCTGCGTGAGATGTGTGCACTGTCTTTCCAAGAGGAGCTGCTCTACTGGGGAATTGAGGAAGACAACTTGGACTGGTGTTGTAAAAGGAGATACCTGCAAAAAATGGAGGAGTTCACAGAAATAAATGAACGGGAGGATGACCTCATAGAAAATGAAACATCAGGTGAAACAGTAGAGGAGACAAAAATTGGCTTGTGCATGAAAAAGTTGCAAGACATGGTGGAAAGGCCCCAGTCTGGCCTCCCTGGAAAGGTGTTTGCTTGTTTGTCTGTTTTATTTGTAACTATTACAGCAGTGAACTTATCCATCAGCACCATGCCTGACCTGCGGGAGGAGGAGGAAAAGGTAAGTCAGCGTTTCAGGATGGAAAATGGTGTGTGCGGGAAGAGCAGAACAAGTACAAGGTCTGATGGTATTGATTTCACTGGGGACTTTGCAGCTGTCTTTAGAGGGGGGGAAATAACACAAAGAATATTTGAAATCTTATGTGACTGTGTTCAATTACTTGTAAGAGAATTAATCATATCAAGTTTTATAAGAAAATTCTGTTAGCGTGCGGTCTTCTGTGCAACTTGTGTGTCACCTTGGTAAGCTTTGTGTTTGCTATTTAGAAAGCCTGAAATTACCGAGCAGTATCTTCTGTGGAATAAGTAGTTCCTGTCTAAGTTTTGCATTTAACTTGTTCCAATTAGTCAATGTGTTTCCCCATAGCAACAGCTTCAATCCCTTTGATATTTTGGGTTTAAAAAAAACAACACAGAAACCTCTCTTCCTGTCGCCGTACCAACTGAAATAGTTATTATCCAGGGCCGATGACAAACTCCTCCTCTTTCCTGCAGGGTGAGTGTTCCCAGATGTGCTACAATATTTTCATTGTGGAGTCTGTCTGTGTGGCATGGTTTTCCCTGGAGTTCCTGCTAAGATTCATCCAGGCAAAGAGCAAGTTTGCGTTCCTGCGGAGACCGTTAACCCTGATAGACATAATAGCCATCCTGCCCTACTACATCACTTTGCTGGTGGACACCACTTCGGTGGGCTACAAAAAGCCCAGCTCTGGCAGCATCTACCTGGACAAAGTAGGTCTGGTCCTCCGTATTCTCCGTGCCTTGAGGATTCTGTACGTCATGCGGCTGGCCAGGCACTCCCTGGGGCTGCAGACGCTGGGGCTGACCGCCCGCAGGTGCACCCGGGAGTTCGGGCTCCTGCTGCTCTTCCTCTGCGTGGCCATCGCACTGTTTGCACCGCTCCTGTACGTCATCGAGAACGAGATGGCGGACTCGCAGGAGTTCACCAGCATCCCCGCGTGCTACTGGTGGGCTGTCATCACCATGACCACGGTCGGCTACGGAGACATGGTTCCCCGGAGCATTCCCGGCCAGGTGGTGGCACTGAGCAGCATTCTGAGCGGCATCCTCCTCATGGCGTTTCCGGTCACCTCCATCTTCCACACGTTTTCGCGCTCCTACCTTGAGCTAAAGCAGGAACAGGAAAGAATAATGTACAGGAGAGCACAGTTCTTACTGAAAACAAAGTCTCAGATAAGCAACGCCTCACAAGGGAGTGATATTTTATTCCCCAGTATCTCTTCTGAGACAAGGGACAATGAATGAAATTTAAGTTGCTATTTCTCCTGATGTCAAGTAACGGTTTGTTGTATCGGATTCCATCTTTTAATTTGCTTTGGAAGCGTTTTCCAAAGGTAACCCTCGTATTAAAATGAAGAAAAGGAGCTATTAACCCGGAACCGATGTGGTTTAAGAAGTCTATTATTATGCTGTTTCTCCCCCCCACCCAATATAACGTATAGGACGGATCTTTCACTGAGATCATACAGTGAGATTTTAGGAATTAAAAGTTCTCTGACAAAAAAAAAAGAACAACGTATAATTATGTACTTGACAGGCTGTTGTGCCATTTGTAACACACATTTTTCCAACCAAATCACAATGCGTATAATCATTAAACAGGCTGCCATTTTTCTTGTTCTTGTATATAAATAATGTAAATACAACCCAATTAATGGTAAATTCTCTCCCAGTAAACCGCCTTAGACCGTAATGGAAATACCCACAGATGTTTGTCCCTTTGTGCTCCTTAAACAACAGTAAGATTTGTCATTCGCAACAGCAACCGTGTATTTCTGTGTAAGTCAGCCCTAGACATACCAGAGAAGAGTCGCGCTGTTCGTATCGTTACCTCGCTAAAGATGTAAATACTTGTAGCTCACCAGCTTCAACATCTCACTGACGTTCCAGTGCCGATCCCGTGCCATTGAACGCAGTATTCCCGGGAGCAAAGCCTTTCTGTTTTGTAGCGTTTAATATTACTACCAAGAGGTGACTAGCTGCAAATCCAATGCCATACGCGTGATGAGATGCCAGTCGTTCCCTGCCATCTGTTTCCATGTTTTCCCTTTACCTCAGCTACGAACAGAATTCAGGGGGGCCTGTTTCCAGGGGACACCCTACCATTACTTGGCAAATCGATGCTGCGGGCACCCATTCACATGCAGCATTTGGCTCTTTAAAAGGAGCAGAAAATATATGGTCGTGGGAAGCTGCCAATGCTGAAAAAAAGAAAATATCATTTGAGTCATGGAGTGGGGGGTACCGACAGCTTTATACTTCACTGTCCTCAATCATGAGGGACTTAGGACTTAATTAACTGTACCTTTGCCGTGGTTACAGACCTCAGAGCAATGGAGAAAATCTTGAATAGGGTATGAAAAAGCAGCTACGGTCCCCAAACACAACCGTGTGTTCTTCATCCACACGTGCGTCTTGGCCTAGGTTCCTCTGCTAAGCGGGTGGGCGCATGCGGTCAGCGCGACGCTGGGGTTTGGCGCGGTTCCTGCGGAGATGAACGACAGAGCTCCCGTTCGTTCTAGAGGGAATGAGTCTGGCCCGCGTAACAGCTCAGGAGAAAAAGTCCAGAACTTTTCTTTAAAGAATTAAATCCACTTGTTTGATTTCGTGCCTGCTCAGAGGTAAAGAAAAGCTCATCTTAAGAGTTTCACTTTTTTTCTCTTTTTTAGTAAATTTACTTATTAATAGTTAAGAGGTGGGGGGGTTAGAAGTTCCCATCGTGTTCACCAATGCTTCTCTATCCTGATTTTCAGAAACGCTCTGGCTTATTGGCATTTCTGGAGCAGGTTGCTAGAAATGCCAGAGCACGTGACGGTTTGGGGACTTAAACTAAGGACACCAGCAGTGTCCTTTCAAAAAAGGTAGAATTAGTTCCTCAGCCTGTGCTGTTTGGCCAAAGCCACGTTACGCTGGTTTTCTTTTCATATGTCTTTAAAATACAGTTCGAAGGTGTTCTGATACGCCTATTCTTAATAATTCCAAAACTTTTTAAAATGTACTTTACAAATAATTAGGGCTCTAGCATTCCGCAGCCTGTCGTAGGTAAAGATGCCTATGGAGCATTACTGCGGAGTGCTAAAATATCCCGTGTAAACTCCTGGCAAGTAATTATTTGCCAGAGCTACAAATATAACCAGCTTTTCACTCTTGTTCTTCAGCTTCAATTAGAGTTGGACAAAAACCAGGAACATCCTGACAAAAAAGGGACACATTTTCCATCCAAAATACTCTGAATTTCAAAACCATTTGATCATCTGTAGCATTGGCTTCAACAGAAGTGTTGTACATCCTTCTACCTTTGTGTCAGCATTCATTATAAAAAGAACTGGTAATTAGATTAGTCCTGTGAGCAACAGTTGCTTATCTAAGAATGTGTTTGACAGGCTGAGCCATAAATACGAACCTGTAAGTGAATAGGAGGAGAAATCAAGACTTACCAAATAAAACCTCAGCTTATTTCCATGGTGTGCTAGCTAATAAATGCTGAAGGTCCGTCTGCTTTCTCAATGTCTTTACATTAAGTTAATGCTCATTTATTTCATGTATCCCTTTATCTTTTATCCCAAAATTATAGCTTGATTCTGAAGTCCTTGTCCAGGGAATAAATAAATAAATAAATAGCACCCTGAAGTTGGGTGTTGGTTGAGCAAAGCCGTGAGAGCATCTGGCCTGCCGCAAGTTCTGCCCAAGCCAGGAGCAAATAAGCCGTCCCGGGTGTACCTACCCCTGTGTAATTTATGTAATTTTGTACTTGGCAACACGGTCCTGGTAATGTTTTACTATGAATCACTGTAACAAACTTGCTTATGTTTTACAGGAGGTAATACATACTGTGGTCCTTATGCTAAATAAATCCAGCTATACGTCTTAAGAGCACAACATTAGTCTGAAAGCCACATGCTGTGTTCCAGCTTTTACTGCGAAGGCTGAAGGTTTAAGGTGATTATGCCTCTTTACCGTATATTATCTGAATTTTTAGTCAAATTCATGAAAACTATGGATTGACTCAAAAGCTGACTGCTTCCAGCGACACAGCTGACAGCTACCAAGTCAGCTATCACTCCCTTTTTGCATTTTAACAGCATGTGCAGTCAACAAGAAAGTTCCAATAAAAACACTTTGTGCTTTTCTGAAGTCAAAAGAATTGTTTGAACTGCCACTGACGATGAGTGGTGCATGTCTCCAACAGAGACAGGCTTGCGTTGCTATTTATATCATCCTCTGTATACTGCAGTAATACGTACAGTATGAATTCTAACAGCAGTAGCTGTGTTAATTTTGATTAATAAAGTGTTAGGCTCTCCTTTCATTTTCCTGTGCTTCTTATGCTATAGGAAGTCTGTCACGCGTGCTCTAGCCGTGCCTGTAGCCCTGGGGTTGGTGCGAGGAGTGGGCAGCAGCTGAGGGAGAGCTGTGAGCATCACCGGCTGAGCCAGGCTGGCTGTGACAGGAGGCATTTACTAGGAAATCAAGTTATCTCGGTATAGAAAAATCTAGGTGCCAATTCAGCGGCTTCTATAGGGAAACCTCCTTCTTGCACGTTGTCCCAAGAATCACAATCACAGTTAATTGGGACACAACTTTAACATATTTTAACCAGTTAACCAGAGGATCTAGCAGACTCGGAAAAGAACAGGAAGAATCCACGGAGACTGAGAAGGAGAAAAATCCCTGATAAAACCAGAATTTCCAGGTAAGGTGGTGTATTAAATTCCTTTCTCCACAATCTTTCCCTCCTCCAGCCTCCTTCCTCAGAAACGATAACAAAAGCAGCAAAAATCACTTGGTGAGTGCGACGCTGGCAGATGAAGTCAGAGCCACAGAGCATCTCTGACTGTTCGTGGAAGAACATCGTTTGCAAGGTGAGCTGGAATGATTTCCATTACACCAACGTCCATCACAGGTCAAGGTCTTAGGGAAACTTTGCTTAGGGAATATATAGGACTTGTCTCCATTTGTCCCTTTGTATTTTTCCAGTGTAATTCAGTACTCCAGATTTCCACAGTCAGAGGCTTTAGCAGTGTCATTGAATAGTCAGAGTCTTCAGCAGCGTCCAATTAAACAACAAAAAATCACGCAGAACTGAATCATGGATTTACACATCATCAGATGCACGTCTGGGAAGGAAAACTGGCATGCTCTATACATTCATGACTTGTGTGGGCAGAGTTTAACTGGGTGTTCAGGCTGATGTAAAAGCAGAAATGCTCGCTGCAGAAGGTTCTCATTCCTACTGCCATAGCTCTCCTCTAACCAAACCCGGAGTTTCACAGGAATGTCTCCCAACAAGAGCTTTCCACTCAGTCTGTTAGGGTACAGACAAATTCATTGCAGGCACTTAGCAAAGTGCCCGAAGTGGCGGCCTCATTGCGCGAAGACCTGAATCACCACTGGGAGAGATGACGTCTTCTCTAGTTTTTATTTTTTAATAGAGGGAGCCTAGAATGAACAACATCCCTAACTCAGGTGTGGCACTGAAATGTGGGAAAGATGAATCGGAGACTTATTCTTCAATTGCACAGACCCACCACTATCTCCCGGTGCTATCTCCACATTATTTGTCCTTTCCGCATCTCACGCACTGGATGTGGGGACCAAGGAATATGAAGCAGCACAAAGAACCCGGGTCCAGAGAGGTCAGCTTGTTCTTCGTCAGGCTCAGTTTGAAAAAAATAAGACAGGGGCAAATAAAAGTTCTTGGCAGCTCATGCCTGACTGTAAAATAGTGCTGTTCCATACGATCAGTGATTTTTTTTTTTCCCTTAGATAAGAAAAAAGATTAGTAAGTTAAAACAAGAGGAAAGGAACAGATAGTTCTCATAACAAAGCTACAAAACTTCACATCCCTCTCTCGGTTTTGCTGAAAACTGGACTGAAAACTGGATTGGCTGCGTTTAATCAGAAGTTAAACAAAAAGTGACAAATGTGACTTTGAAGACTGAGAGCTCCATCTCTGCTCATGCATCAGTCAGTGGCACCGACCCTAACCTGACCGGCTGACGCTGGCCCGGGTGTCGGAGAGTTTCACCATTGTCACCTTCATCACTCCGCATTTTCGTCAGTAGTTGCTACAATAGTGTATGGCCCCGGGGGGGTTGTGCTAACAGTTCTGTGGGCTGCCTTATCCAAGAGCTGACAGTGAGTGGCGTATCTGTTTATCCAAAAGATGGTAGAGGTACCAAAAATACCGGTGGAGGGGGGGGGAAGAAGCCCGAAGTACAGTGGTACAAAGCTGCCGGAGGCGGTGGGGCTGTGGGACCCCGTGGGCACAAAGAGGACAACCTACAGGGACCAGCCGGCTCTGAAGGCACGGCGCTGGAGCTGACAGTAGGGGATGAATGTCACCCTCGTCAACAAAAATACACTCTAAAAGTTCTAGTGCTGAAACAGAAAATGCTCAGCACTAGATTTACCCACTGACTCATGGACCACTGGCACTGTGGCACTTCAACGATCCCCTTTCAGCATTCCCAGTGATCTCAGTGCTCCTCGCAGAGCACCGCGCGTATAAAAACCCGGAAAGTGAGGAGCAGTTCAGATCCCAAACTTGTGCTTCGCTGGCTCCGTTCAGCTCTGTGCACGTCCTGCCTTGGCTTGTGACATTGGAGCGTAAGTCCTTCAGACAGGATTCCTTGTTGGGTGGTGTCAGCCGCCACGTAAAACCATACGCCACAAATAAAAATAAATTTCTACACCACAAATAAGGCCAAGGAGAATTTTGCCTCTGCTGCCAAACTGAAAATGTTCGCAGTTTGGCCTATTAATGAGTAACAGCAAACCCAGACCGTTCTCCCTTTTTGCTCATTGTTTTTCTTTGACATTTTCCAGCATCGCCTATCTTCTGAAATACTCCCTGGAAATCACTAAAGAGGTTCCGAGCGCTGCCAGCCCTGCCACGAGCACGGTGCAGAAACTGCGGGTACCAGCGGGGGATGTTCTGCCCTGTCCCGCAGGGCTTTTACTTTCTCTTTGCCGGCGGGATCTAACCCCGACGCAAATGTTACTGGAACGGAAATAAAGTTCTGCCATAACTGGAAACACAGCAGGCCAATTAGGGTAATTAGAGCATATTTGCTGCACTTTATAAATATTAATTCATTATTGCTGTAGCCCTCGTGGCATGAGTTGAACTGCCTTGTGCAACGCTGAAGTCAGCCAGGGCCCATAAACACGTGTAACGCTGTCAGGCTAAGGTTTCAGCTGCTCCGTTATCGGGTGCCTTTTTAATGACTGCAGTTTTGTAGCCATACTTAATTGCGGTCATAATTTTATTCCTACATTCATTGTGGGTCCAGAAAAATGGGGCTGTAAACCACAATAATTAGCCTGCGCTGACCTGGAACACAGGCCCTTCCCAGCCATCATCTGCAGATCAGAATTTTTAAAAAACCAAGGCCATCTGTTTCCAAAACTAGACAGCTAATTTTACAGCTCTCGGTCATGCAAGTAAAGTGGTCATCAAGTATAATAATGTTTATCTTTCTGTGGAAGGTAACAACACAATTTAAATGGTGCCTGCCACAGGAACAAAGCTGTGTGGACTAGCATAAGTTTCTACAGTTAATTATATACAAAGTTTTGACACAGAATCGCTGATGAGAAACTGAAGTAATGCTGCTCACTGCCATTGGTGATGCACCTCGTGTCACAAAGAAGCTGAGTGATGTCATCCCTAACTTTTGCAGTGGCAGCAGAGCCTGGGCCAGCCAAGGAAAAGGCGACTCAGGAGCACATTTTGGGAACTCAGAGAAATGCTATCCTCAGGCAAATCAGATCCAACACTGTGGACTTGCAGGTGTCTTTAATTTTGGAGAGGAATGTTTCTGGGGACAACCTGAGCAAGGAAAGTTAAGACTGCAAAGCATCTCACGGCACAGTACGTGGGTGAAATTACCTGTTTAGTTTGGCGAAAGCAGAGGGCTCAAATTCAACACGGGCATCCAGGATGAAAACAAGCATGATTTGGTGGGAGCAGGGAAGAAGCATCAGCAACAATAGCATGAAGAAAGGCTGGCATCCTTGTCCCACCACAGAGGCTTCTACAAGCCCTGAAAATGCATTAGTTTCACCCATTTCTCTTGGTGGGACTTGAGTAAACCTGCTTGTGCATTTTTCCCCATTGACTCCTGCTCTTCCACTGTGAGCAGGAACTCTGGCCCACAGCGGCAGTACTTCACGCACTTGCACATGACCACGATGCACGTTAAGCTTTTGCACACTACTGATACGCAAAGCCAAAGGGAAATGTTTCTCTGTAAATCGAAATTTCACATTATTTGCTGTATTTTATATTTCTAACTACGAAGGCTATAGTACTCACAATGCGTGTGCGGCCACAGAGTTGGTCAGTTCTGCTAGAAGAGTCACGAGTTACTGAGAAACGCTGTAGATCCATCCTGCGCGTCAGTGTCTGGGTGAGATAATGGGTTTGCTTCAACGCGGAGTGGAGAATGTGTCCGATTCCAGGATCTTACATTGCCATCTACGGGCCGCGGCCAGCAGCTCTCCCGGGAGTCCCGCACCCCTGTCCTACAGCAGCCATCCCTCTTCAAAAGGATGTGTACAATGTTTTGAGAAGTTGTTTTTAAAAGATAGAGGCAAATACTCGATCCACTGCACTCTTGGCTACTACATATGTGGCCTTTCATTTGCCAGAGCAAATGTTAGATCTGCAGGGAAACGAGGATAAGGACTTCATCACCGCGCTTTGTGTGCAGCACACGCTGACACTACGTAAATACCAATAAACAATGTTTACGCAGCATTTATTTGGCTGGAATATTGGTAAGGACAGTGTTCAAAGGGCTAAGGCAACTTTATCTCACTAAAATCCACAAGCTTCAAGGTCACACGGGGAAAACATAAACGCCTCAATTGCTTGTACAAGAGCAGTCTGTTAAGTAACCCGTTACGATTTTGTTTATAAAAGAAACTACAAGATCTGCCTCAAAGGTGGGGGGGGGGCCCAAACAAAAAACCCCAAACATAAAACCCTAACCCCAACCCCTCAAACATTCATTTAGCTGTGTCTGTGCAATTGCTCAGTGGTCAGGGAGTTTAGATGTGCCTACCCACAGCCCTCATCCCCGCTCCAGCAGCCCCGGCGCTCCCGCTGCTGTGGGACGGGGGTTTGTCTGGCTGAGCAGGAGCAGGATTCCCTGCCCCAGTTCACCCGGCCGTCACAGGGACGCGTCCCGGCCCAAGGCAAAGGGCAGCGCGGCGCCAGGGAAAGCCTACGCCAGCACCGCTAAAACGTTTCTTGTGAAACGTCACGCCGGTGGCGAGGCAGCCAGCATGGCCGCCTTGGCTGGGCTCAGCGGGGCTCGGCTGGGTTTTCCCAGCCATCCCAGACACCTGCAGTGAGCTGGATCAGTCCCTGAAAGGAGAGATCTCTTTCTCTCCCTGACTACCCAGAGAACTTGAATCTAATCTGAACCTCCAGACGTTTAAAGTTAGAAGAAGGTAACTCCATACAGAGCATCTCGTCTAACACAAATGGTGAAATTGCTGCTTTTTCCTTGCTGCAGGATCAATCTGTATTTTTCAAACTTACAACATCCCCATGAAAACAGGGGAGCCATCGCTGTGTTATGCTCAAAAGAGAAAAGAACTGTCACTAAGCACCGATCTGTAGACAGACACAGAATTTAACCCAATGGATAGGTCAAGCTCAACAGAAAGAGCAGTCAAATCTTCCTGTGCTGGGAAAGCAGCTGCCAAGAGCAGCGGGGACTGCTCAGAGCAACAGGCTGTGCGGCCGGAAACCGTGACGCCTTATGGATCCCACGTTGTCACTAGGGCGTACACGTGCAGCTCGAGGTGCTGCTGCATTACGAGACGGGGCACCTAAACCCGAGCGTCCAGCGTCCTGCTCTCCCACAGCCACGAAGCCACGCGCCCCGCCAGAGGCACCGACTCTCCCTGTGGGAGACCCCCCGCTGCTTTGGTGGGGTACTTTATCTCCTGGGGCGGATGAGCCCCAGCACCCGCAGAAGGAAGGGCCAGGCACGGGCAGGAGGGACAGCGGCAGCACTAATTTAGAGTGGCCCCTGGACGAGGGAGGGAACAGAAGGACGTGAGCTGTAAGCCTCAGCCTGGGAGGGGAGAGAGAAACGCTGCTCGTGGGAGAGCAGTGGGCTGGAGCTGTTCTCCAGTTAACACCAACCCGACCGTGCCTTTAGGAAAAGGAGGACTTTCCCCTTCAGTCCGGTGAACAAACAAGATGTCACCAAGGTGCTAATCCCCAGGCTGCCACCCAAACCCTGACGACCTTCTGAGGTTCGGGTTCTGAATTCAACAGCAGCCAGACAGGGGATATGTGCTTCCCTGTTGTCTGAGGCTTAGGGAAAAATAAATCTAATTCCAAGAGTGCACTAGAAGTCCCAGGGAAGGCAGAGTGCTGTGGCTTCTTACATCTCAGGTAAAACACTACCACGTTAAACTCCTGCGACAGCTCCTTTAGCGGTAGGGATGCACACACGGTTAGGGTACTGCCCGTTAGCTGCGCATAGACCAACCTGCTCTTCTGCCTACCCTTTCTGCACGTCATTTTGGCTCTGCACCTGTATCAGTAGAGTTACTTACAACTTCAGTAGCTTTGTCACCCTTTCTACTTCTGCACCCTCAGAGCTCGCTGGGGAGAGAAAAAACCGGGTAAAGAAGATAAACAGGTAGACGTGAAGAACGGGCAGGTGCAACCACAATCAACAAGAACAATTTTCCTGTACTGTCGCTACTTACAGTACAGCTATCCCATCTTCCCAGCCGGCCCTCCGCAGCGGTGACAACACCGGGGAATCCCACGGAGAGCTGAGAGCCAAAGGTGCCCCGCGGAGCGGCCGTCTGCGGACGGCGTGAGCCGTGCTGGAACAAGAGCCTTTGCAATGGCAGCACGGGTGGGAGAGGCTGTCGGCCGCCTCCGCTCATCGGCTCAGGGGCAGAGAGAAGAAAACTGAAAATAGCCGTGGCGTCACACTAACAGTCATCTCTACAACATCACCTCCAGGAAGAAAGCACCAGTTCCTCCAGTACATATCAACACCAGTTATCCAGCGGGATACTGGGAGGAGGAACGGATTTGTACCTTCGTCTGTTCCCAGAACTCCAGTGACTCCAGCTCCTTGGAACAACTCGGTATTAGTATACGTGAAACTGGTAACAGGAAGACTATAAAGGGAGCTGCTTTCGGGTCCTGGCAAACTCCTGCTGTCCCAGGGCCGGTCACAAAACTTCTCCCTTTTGTTCAAGTGGAGCTACTGCTGGGATGTAGAACATTCAGCAGCACCAGGGTCTTATAAACCAACGTCTGTATTCTGAGTACCTGTGCAAGCAGGTAAACCCTTTGTTATTCTTAGCAATTGTCACATTATGCTACTAGAATAATGGCTCTTGTTCTTATTTCTTAGAAGAATTGTACATCAATGCTGCCATTGTATTTAATCACCGTACAAAGGGAAAGGAAACAAAGAAGGAAACATGATAAGAACCCACAGAATGATCAGTGTGGGCAAAGGCTAACAAGATGAGAACATAAGTTTAAGCTTGTCACTATAAGAACTGAAGAACTGATTGAGGTAACTGCATCCAAGAAATAATTATGAGAAACCTCATCTCAGAAATGGTGCCTTGAATGGACTGTAATATGGCACTAAAGGTGCTTTAATTGAGGAGTTAACACTAATCAGGGCAGCAAATGAGGGGACCCCAGCAGGACTTTGGGCAGAAAGGAATTAAATTATTGGTTTGAAAGTGTCAATATTCAGATATTCCTTGGATCAGTGGAGCAAGACAGAGTGATTGAAAGATGAGCACTAGAGTTCGGAGTGTTGAGGAACATGACGTTGCTCTCATCTGAAAGGCAGGAAAAACAAAGACACACCACCGCAAAATCAGTTATAATAAACGGAAGGTGAAGAGGCACCTATCGGGTGCTTTAATGAGCTCCAACCATCGTTACCTCCTGCTGCTACAGTAATAAAAGAGTTTCAAAAACATATTTGAAATGGACAGTATGCATGCCCCGAAAATTATTTCTATAAATTCTACCTAACGCTTACGATTCTATCTCACAGCATCTGGAATACGCTTGTGCTCTGGGTGTGCACATACGTACGTGTACATATAAATACATATATAAAAAGACAAGTTTAAACACTCTGGGTTTTTTAAGAGCTTCACACCCTTGCACTGTGAAGTTAGAAATGTATTTCACAAAGAAAGAACTTCCTTTCACTGTTCCTGGGCAGGCGAATGCCCATTTCTATCAGCAACTTCATTTCCCAGCCAAACGTGCGAGGAGCCATTTCAAATTTGGGAATAACCTTCCTGGCAAGCAGAGGTTTGGTCTGCTAGCAAGAGCGCAAAGACCTCCTGAACAAAACCACCACCCATTTACAGAGAAGGGCCCCGTGCCGTGGCCACGGAGAAGCCTGGGGAACATCCAGCTGCCGGTTCCTTCCTTCGGCGACCGACGGCGAGGGCCAGGTCCGCAGAGTCTGCCGCGGCCACAGGGCCCAGGGAAGGACGGGCAGGGGCCGGGGCCGTGCGCTTCGCGGGGGCTCTCCTGCCCGAGCGGTCCTGTCCCGAGCGCGGTTCTGGCCACAGCCGCAGCCTGAGCTTTCAATTGGTACTATCATCTTAAGTAGTCCCGACACAGGGTAGGAATAGCTGCTCTTCTGGCTGGACAACTCGTACTACAATAGGGCTAGACTAAACTTAAATCAATTTGCTTTTCCAATAAGATAACGCTGGAATTGCAAGTGCTTCGCAAGAACAAGGGGTCAGAGCAGCACCATCACATCGATATATCTCAGTTGGCTTTGACAATCAGCTGAATCCATCATACGAAGTACATTGTAAAGAGGAGATCAAATTAACCCATTTGATGACAAAAGACTAGAGAACGGGCCATCAGAATCCATTTTCCTTTCCTGCTGTCGAGACCAGAACATACCAGTAGCTTTTCAGCTGCTGTATGGAGATGAAGAGTGTGCGGCCGCATGGCTCAAGCTTCTGGCTGCATAATAAAGACGAAGGTCTGTGCGCTGTAAGTGACCAAGCATTTCTCACTGCTTCCAGCAGAGCAGAAGCCGTATCCCACTGCCTTGTCCAAGTCCCATAACCCATGAATTCCAGTTCTTAAAGCCGTTCTACAACAACATGCTTATTGAATTTCTTCCTTGGGATCTGGTCACTAGAGTAAGACTTAAACACAACACACACCGGAGACTGGGGAAAAGCGACTCGCCCAGAAGTACAGCTGACCCTCAGCAGAAACTCCAGATTCCTTCTCACTCTTCTGCCTTATTCATGAAATCATTACTCTTTTGGACAACTCAGAGTTACCCGAGTGTGGTGGGGTGGCCCTGGCCGGGGCCCGGTGCCCACCAGAGCTGCTCTGTCACTGCCCTCCTTCACCAGACGGGAGAAAAGTGTAACGAGAAGCTTTGTGGGTTGAGATAAGGACAGGGAGAGATCACTCATCATCATGAGCAGCACAGACTGCACTTAGAGAGAGGAAATTCATCCACCTTGTTCCCAAACAGAACAGAGTAGAGGAATGAGAAATAAAATCAAATNCTCCACCTGCTCCGGCGTGGGGTCCTCCATGGGCTGCAGGTGGAATCTCTGCACCCCTCATCCTTCCTCCATGGGCTGCAGGGGGACAGCCTGCCTCACCATGGTCTTCACCACGGGCTGCAGGGGGATCTCTGCTCTGGTGCCTGGAGCACCTCCTGCCCCTGCTTCTGCACTGACCTGGGTGTCTGCGGAGTTTCTTACATCTTCTCACTCCTTTCCCTGGCTGCAAAAGCTCTCCCTAACTGCTTTTTCTCCCTTCTTAAATATGTTATCACAGAGGTGCTGATGGGCTTGGCCTTGGCCAGCGGTGGGTCCGTCTTGGAGCCGGCTGGCATTGGCTCTATCCGACACAGGGGAAGCTTCTGGCAGCTTCTCACAGAAGCCACTCCTGTACCCCCTGCTGCTACCAAAACCCTGCCATGCAAACCCAACACATCGAGAAGAAAGCTCTATGAAATCTGTGTGTCCTTCCTAACCATGGGCTCCCTAACCACGTACTGCTGCTTTTCCTGCGCCGTATTTACTTTCCCCACAAAGACTTTGAAGCTGCAGTGTAAGGTAAGCAGTGGGGCTGGTATGTTTAACCGCTGGTTACACAAACCACAGAAGGTTAATACCGCAAACCAGCGCGTGTGTGTGCTTTCCTGTGGTTTACATTAGTGTTTTCTAACTGCGCTCCAAATTTTGCTATGCTAATACATGTTAGTATTTTACACCTCTCGTCTTAACGCAGGAGGAAAAGTCTGACCACATCATGCCCACCAGAAATCTGAAGGACTGGTGCCACCTCTGAGGACCTCGTTAGCCGCCAACCATAGTTACTGCTGCTTTTGATTGCCCTTTTCTTCTCTTTAGTGATGGAACTGCTTTTTATTCAACTCTGCCATTTCAAAACACCTCAGTTACTTCTGACTGAAGTCCTGTAATCGAACAACGCAGCACACTTCATATTTACCAAGCTTCTTGTCCCCTTACGGGACGACTCGGCTCCACCCTTCTCGTTCAGCGTGGGTCCAAGCCTGGAAGTAACTGCTCGGTGCCTGGGGCGACCGATCCCTCCCTCCAGCAGGAAGGGTTCTGTGCGGGAAGAACTCGGCCAGCCTAAGAGAAGACGATCTGGCTCTTTGCAGACCACTTCTCGGCATCAGGGAGACTTCCCCTCACGTACCAACTCACCCGAGCAACCCCGCAAACCTGGGTGCACCAGACAGACTCAGCTCTCAGCAGTAAATACACGGCTCCGGGGCCGGTCACCTCCACGGCCTGGAGCGGGAAGCGGCACTTCGCTTTCATTCACTACAGGGACCCACCCTTGTGACGCCTGTAAACCAGGTAAGGTTCAGCACGTGCATGGGAAATCACTCGCCAGCAGGCAGCAAACTTTCACGTTACTGAACAGGTAACTGCAAACTGTCTGCTAAAACCTCGCCTGTTTGCAGGGAACAGGGTGTTACTGGTCACTGCCTTGTTCTTCACCACCTGCCAGTAAACTGCAAGCTGGACCAGTAATCCAAAGAGTCTTTTCATTAGCAGCACTTGGAAGAAACCAATTAATTGCCTACAGCAGAAATAAACAAGTGAAGACGAGGAGTTTGCTGTTAAAGCTTTGTGGTTTAGTGGATTTTACTGACCAGCGACGCAATTTAAGATCTTCGCACGTACAAGACAGCCCCAAGCTGTACGGCGTTACATTTTACAAGGTAATTGTTCTGAGATACACAAAAACGGTTTGTAAATGAGAAGGTGACATTACATTATTTCTCTTCAGCTTCCTCTCGCTCAGATACGATCTTGTACTCCTCAGATGATCCCAGGAAAACGTGACCTGCTGTACGTCAATGCCTCTCCCTTCTCCCACAAGAAACAGCTGCCACCTTTTGTTAGTGCTGGGTGAGTACATGGGAATAAAAGGCAAAAGCTTTCAGTGTCACACAGGAAGGAATGCAGGGGCTGAACGTACTCCTACTCCGGAAGAAAAAACAAATCCATGTTCCATTCCGATCCACAGCTCAGCAGCCCCCAGCAGAGGAGCACGGGAACACGCGCGCTTTCCCCCGCCGCCGTAAGGACCGTCTCCTCTGCCCAGGTCTCAGAGGCCACGGCACTTTCGCAGCCCACCCGCTGGAAACGCTGCCCGGCACACGCACCGGCTGCACCCAGCCGGCAACTTCATCAAACATCGCGGTACCCACTGCTGCCCTCGCTCGGGTTTGCCAATTCTGCTCCGAACACCGAGCGAGTCGGAGACACACGGAAATCAAGTGTCACCGATGAAGTCCACGCTGACGCTGTAATGACTCAACCTTTTCTAAAACGTACCGTGACAAGCGCATCTTTAATCTCCAGTGACAGAATGACTTCGGTTCAGGAACAACTCACCCAATGAACCAGGACGTGATTTACGCCATTTCATAGGGAATATTGCGATAGTCTCCTGCAGGAAACAACAAACACTCCCTCTTTTCATTTCCACACTCCGCCCAGCGCCTGGATTTCGGTGACAGTCACAAGCGCGCGACGGCAAGTGCCACGGCTTCCCAAGACCTGTCCCCCTGAGTGGTGGCCGTGAACCGCGGTCTGCCCGACTCTGCCGCTAGCGTAACGCGGGGGTCGAACTGCAGCACTGGAGAACAAGCTTTGTCCCCCACCAGAAGCCAGAGGCTAAAAACTTTCAAATCTATTTGAACAAATCCCGAGTTAAAAGATGTTTATAATTATAGAAGACTTAAATTGATACGCTTATTTTCATCCCCTTGTTTCAACACTTTTGTTACCCCATTTATTCAGAGCTACAAGAGGAGAGCCGCTTTGCTGCTTTCTTAACTGAAGTTTCTGCAAAACTGCAGCTTGCTGTCAGAAGGTTAATTCATGACGTGCACTGACCACACTTGCAGGATTTTTTTTATTTATATCTTTAAAATACTGCAGACAGACACCAAATGTTTCTACAGTACTACCCGGGACGCTGAGGTCCACAGCCTAGCTCCATTGCCACAGGACCACGTCTGAGCTCTGGGCACGGATACTCCCACGGCGTGTTTTGATACATCAGGTCTGCAGGTTCAGCTCTTGTTTTCCAAGGAAATCCAGTTTGTTGTGTGGGGATTCTCTGACTTACAGGACTTTGAGATTTTTTTGTAGTTTTTTTCGTTTGGGCTGGAGGTTTTTTTAAGATTTTGTGTCTTAAGTTCAGTTTTACAAAACAAGAGGGACAAAAAAGAACAAACCTTGATTTTTCAAAAAAAAAACCCTACCCTAATCGGGTAAGAAAATCAGCAATGCTGTTCAGTAATATTAAGAATGTACTAGCAGTGACTCTTTGTAGATTTAAGATCTAAGTTTAATTTTGTGCTAGCATTTCTAATAGCCCTTTTCTCCACAATTATCCATTTTGGCTGCAAAAGCATTTTGAAATAGCATGTGAGAAAACCCTCAGGTTAAGGCTCTGAAACAAACAATGTTGCACCATTTTACTCTATTTCCCCGGTCTTTTTTCAAAAGAACTGTACAACAATACATTTGTACAAGTGAATCTCAGCTCTTGCTAAAGGTTGAATTTTATCTTACAACCTCAGGAATTATTGGTTTATGAACTTGCAGTGCCACCTAGCAAATATCCTTAAAATTTTTTTCCTGATGTAGTTTTACACAGGACAGCTTAGAGCTTTCCTATTTTAAAAGAGACAAACTTGTGCCTGCAGTACTTTAAGCATCTAGTGCATAGGGTTTTTTTTTAAGAATTAGAAATTATGCTCACAAAAAAGGATAATAAAGATGGTCACATACCAAGAATTCTGGTATATGAACTTTGAGAACTAGTTTTGGACATATCCCTTATACATTTGTCTACAAATACTTCCATTAATTATCGGGGGGTTTTTTTGAAATCATACGCTTTGACGGTAGGTGAGTGCTGAGTGTATTGGAGTTTTGAGATGAGAGACTCCTGCCACCAAAATAAGGAGGATTTTAGCTCATCAAGGCACATTGTACCTTGTACGTAGACACCTTTTAGACTTGATTTGGCTTAAAATAATAACCATCTCCCAGAACAAAACAAGTTTAAATATTTAACTGTGCCGGAACCATGAGGCTATCGCATGGACCTACACGCAGGAGACATTCTAACGCAGCAATTCAGAATAAATGCTGCAGCCCCGTCCTATGACCCTAAACCTCTAACAGGAAGCTGTCTCCTGCTTAGTTCCTGCGCCAAATCCCAGCAAGCCATTTAAAAGAGAATATAACCAACCAAACAAAAAGTAACGTCATGACATCACGAGCGAGGAATGGAGAGGAAAATGCTCCCAGCTGCCTGACCTTCTCCCTTCTGACACCACATCTCAGACCAGCTACACTATAAGCTCCTTGGATAAAGCACCTTGTCTTCACTCCCAATGTCAACGTGCACCAATAGTTCGGCAGCAATACAAGGTCATAGTTTTATTGCTCCTCTCAGAGTTTCTAAGTAGAGTTCTGCCATTATACTTCCTGGTGAACACAGAAACTACTACAAGTTTTACAAGTTCAAGAAATAAATCAAGTCAAAACAAAAGGTAAGTTTCCAATAATAACAGTTTTGGCTTAGTTCTGATCCTATGACCCTTGATTTTTCAGCCTGCTTCCAAAGCATCCAGCAGCATGTGAGCACTGTATTTACAGGAAGACTTGTGTATCACTTCAGCAAGTCTTTTCAAAAAAAAAAAAAGAAATTTAAACTAACTAACTAACTAAATAAATAAATAAATAAATAATTTTAAAAAGCCCCAGCATGTAAAGAATGAAATTCTGACAAGCACTACAAAGCCCATCTTTATCTAAGATGCATGGCAGATGTTTTCATATTTGCTCAGGATTTAATTGGTATCCTAAGTCAAGAAAGAGAACACTTCTTGTTTTTCCAAAGAAACCCACATTTTGCATTCTCCCTTGAGATCAGAACTGAGCCACTAGTTCTTTCCAGAATAACCATCGCCATATTGCACGGCCCAATTAGTTTTGCAAAGAACTCTGTTTATGCAAAAATAGCAGACGCATTTCAGATGCTGTACTCCTGGAAGAACTTTGGAGCTTAGTCCCTGCAGATTGGCAAGAATGGTCTTTCCAGAAAGCCATTTCAATAGAAAAGATCCTTGAAAGTTTCTCTCTCATCAGCCTGACTTGATGCATTTACTTTTTTTGCCAGTTCTGATATCATTCTGGTTTTGGTCCATTTTAATTCAGCCTTATCACTGTTTTTCCACACAGTTCTCCAGATCCTTGAGGTATTAATTGTTTTCTATACAGCACAAAGACTCACAATCTGGTTTCCTGTTTGAAAATGTGCTACAAGGAATGCAGTTATAAATTGACTACAAAAAATCCTCCACCAAACACCACAGGCTTTAAGGTCACCTCTGTTTTCTCTGGCAGAGTTTGTGTACATCTGATGCTAAACTGCTTCAACAAGGGAAAAGACCTTACACGTGATTTCTATCCGCTGGAAGTAGCACTCAGATTTAGAATCAAAATCTTTCCCCAAGTCCATAGGGTCACCTTGCTCTGCACGACTGAAAAGGAATCACCTTTTGAGTGTGACATACCACCCGCTGTTTAGCACTGGGAGGTTGGGTATTAGAGAGTTACTGCTGCTGTTCCCCATTATGTTTCAGTCTCTTCTTGACATCACAATAGAGAAAAAAAAAATAAAAAAAAGAAAACGTAGGTCAGGCATTTCAAACAAGTCTCTTTGGTTTCCAATTCTCAAAAGCTGAAACCCTCCCGAAGCCAGATGTTCTGAACCACGCCTCCCCCCGAAGCCAGATGTTCTGGCCAAACCAAGCCTCCACAACCTGCCTCAAAAGGTCTTGACTGACGACTCTCGCCACACAGCACAAAGCACTAACGCTTACTTTAAGACATGGCCTTTGACGTTTTCATTGTCCTCTAACTTGCAAGAGATATAACTTTGCATTTATAAATTCAAGTAACTCTTTCCTTCACAAGAGACTAAGATTATTATTGCTAAAGCCCACAGTAGGCGGTATGGATGTTCTCACATTTATTTTACCAAAATATGCCTTTTCCACTACTAATTATAATGATACTATTCTTTTTTTTGTCATTGTATAATGCGAGGATTAGTCATGTCATGTGGTTTTTTTCCTCCTCAGAAAGTAAAGGAAATCCATACCTTAATTAATAAGGAGATAATTACTATGCTTAAGAGATGAGGACTCAGACAGCTCTCTGTTGACAAGCTATTTATTTCTCTTTTCATTTAGTTCACCTATGAGAACTTTTCAGATATGCATAGCTCTCCGTGCCAGTTAACAAAATAATGTTGTACAACTGGGGATGTGCAACTACCACAACAGGGAGAACACTTAATAAATACATCTTTGTATTTGCACAAGGGAGGCCACATTTCTTTTTTTTTTTTTTTTGTCTCTTACCTCCTCTTCATCTCTCAGTCTCTGAAATCTTCTGAGCCCTCACAAAAAACATTTTCTGTATGTTTTACAAACTTTCAGGGCTCAAACTTACATCTTATTAACATTTAACCTCGGTTTCTCTATACAAGTCGGGAATACAATTTTTTTGCTAGCCAACAAATGAGGACAGATGGCCCTGGAAGTTCTTAACAGAACACCCTTCCTGCAGGTGCTGTTATTTGAAGCGAGCAGTTTTCTTTCATAAACACACAGAGAAGTAAAAGGTGTTGACTGAAACAGTCCTGTCAGCACTGTCTTGGCAATTGCCTATGATAGGCTTCATAGTGCTACTGACCAGCTAGAGATTAACAATTAGTCATGGTTTTTAATCACTGCACGCACTGTTTCAATTTGTTAGGCAGTCAGGAGAATGAGAATGACTAAAAATTTTCAATACTTGACTCCTGTTCTTTGATTCCTAATTAGTAATTGTAGCCTGGAGAATGACATTCTCAATTATCACATGCACAATTAAGTAGTTATTCCAAGTTTTCACTGTTAAACAATAACCAAGAAACACATTTCTTTCAATTCCCATGGATAGTTGCACATTTTTATACAAATAATCAGACATTAAAAAAAAATACGGTTTTGTTTTTTGTAAAAATCAACATGGTATTTCTATCTCCTGTTTCATCTGCATGATATGCTCATTACTCAGAGAAGATGAAACCCTATGGAATTTACTATGAAAACTTGTAATCTTTTTTCCACCATTTAATTTTTTAATACTGAGGAAATGTTGGGTCAATTTTACTGGCCCAAGCCATGAGCCCCCCTTTAATATCCTTAACTAACACAGAACCAAATTCTTTGGCCGGTAACTCCTGCAGAATTCTTACAGCCTTCTGGGAGTCATTTCCTAATTTGCAAACAACATAGACAGGAAAAGACGTTTGGCCATTAGTTCTCTGCTTTTCTTCACAAATTCTTTTTCCTAAATATTCCAGATATTCTTCATCTTTTTCTTCTAATTTACTCAAAGGAACGTGGACAGCGTGCACGAGGCGACAGATATCCACCTCTACCTGCGGACGAACGTCCAACAATACATGGGGAACTTGCTCATCCAACAGCTTTTTGTACTCCTCTACAGATATCCTGTCTTCACCGGACAGCAGGTGTAAAGTCCTACACTTGTCTGTCGCAGAAGAACCACAAAACGCCTCATAATCCTGAAGGCAGGTGACAGTTGGATTGTCACCGCAAACAGCGCAGTCTGGTTTCTTTGGTCGTAACTTGATGTTGCGAAATCTGCCTTCGCGGGCATCAAACACCAGCATGGACCGACTGAAGGAGGGGCCCATTCCCGAAGCAATCTTCAGCACTTCCAAGGCCTGGATGCAGCCCACGACGCCCGGCACCACACCCAGCACGCCGCCGTCCGCGCAGTTAGTCACCGTCTCTGGCGGAGGGGGCTTGGGGAAGAGGCACCGGTAGCAAGGCCCTCCCTGGCAGTTGTACGTGACCAGCTGCCCCTCCAGCCGGAGGGCGCTGCCGGACACCAGGGGCTTCCCGGCCAGGACGCAGGCGTCGTTCACCAGGTACCTGGTGGGGACGTTGTCGGAGCAGTCGGCGACGACGTCGTACTGCCGCACCAGCTGCAGGGCGGTGCGGGGGCCCAGGGCGCCGCAGTAGGGCACGTACTGCACGCCGGAGTTCAGCAGCCGCAGCGCTGCCGCGGCAGAGGCGGCCTTGGGGACCCCCCGGCCGGCCTCCCCGTGCAGCACCTGCCGGTGCAGGTTGCTGGTCTCCACCACGTCGTGGTCCACCAGCCCCAGGCGGCCGACGCCGGCCGCGGCCAGGTACTGGGCCAGGGGGCAGCCCAGGCCGCCGCAGCCCACCACGAGCACGGAGGAGCGGGCCAGGAGCAGCTGCCCCCGCACGCCCAGCTCGGGCAGCACCAGCTGCCGGCTGTACCGCAGGATGTCGCCGGGGCTCAGGGAGGCCTGGGCGGGCAGAGGGGGGAGCTCGCCGGGAAAGGCGGCTCCGCTCCCCTCCGCCGCGGCACCGCTCCCCCCCGCCAGCACGGCGGCCAGCCGGTCGCGCAACCCGCGCAGCTCCTGCTCCCGCCGGCTGATCTCGGCGCTCAACCGCGCCGCCTCCGCGCCGCCCGCCATGGCTGAGGGGAGAGGGGCAGAGCGCG
>VXBL01001169.1:1552-21812 GCA_013400195.1 Aramus guarauna | reverse complement strand
GGGGGGGGGGAGCGCTCCCGGTGCGGGGCTGCGGGGCTCCGAGCAGCTCTGTGGGGCTACGAAACACGAGCGCCACGGCTGCAGAATGACGTCACACCTAGGAAGGCAATAAGGCGCGCTTCCCGCGCCCCGAAACACGTCACGCTTTTCGCCAGCGCGGCTCTCCCGAGGTTAATGAGGGCACCCAATTAGCGCGGGGTGCTGTGCCCGGCCTGCGGCCCCCGCTGCAGCAATCCGGCCCGTCCGCCGCGCAGCCCCGGCAGCCGCGGTGCAGCTGGGCTTCCCGCTCCCCCACCTGAAACCAGCTCTCCTTTCAGCGGAAACAGCTTTGAAATCATCATCATAGATGATGGAAGCCCGGATGGGACGCAGGAAATTGCCGAACAATTGGAAAAGATATACGGATCGGATAAAATAGTGAGTTGCACGTTCCGTATTTTCTCCTTTTTTCACTTTTATTGTACTGGAAAGTACGTGAAGCCCTTAGAGAACGGGCGTTCCTGGGTTCTGCACTTTCTTTACATCCTTAAACCAGTTATTTAAGTTTTTGCACGCCACTTGAGACCAATGTAAAATCACGATGTCCCTGCAGCCGCTCAGCAGCGTTCTGAATACGCGGAATCATGAATTAATGTTTGAAGAAATGGTTTCAATACCTTGTGCACGGCTGTGTGCTATTGAGCCACGACTAGCGGTTGTTAGCGTACTTTGTGCGCGCCTGAGGGAAGGACGAGGTTTGGATAACTTCTAATTTCATTGTAACTGACTGCAGGAATAGGGAAATTGGAAAGATGAAAGTGAGTCTCCTCTTGTCATTTACTTTTAATCTGTCTAGTTGCATTCCTCAAAAACAGGTTTTTTTGGTTTTTTTTTTCTATTTAATATATTATGGTATAACCATCAATTACATACAACAAGATACTCTCATTTGTTTAGTCTTTGTGAGCCATTAAGGCCACTCTTTCGGTGATAAAAGCTTTATTGCGGAACAGTGTAACAACCCAACGTTCAGTTTGACAATTTTGCGCTGTAAGCAGTCAGACGCTTTCTTAATCTATCACGGTGTAAATGTAAGGTGTTAAAAAGTATTTGTGAATGAAGTACCACTGATAGAGATCACTTTAACAACATTGTATATAGGAAGTTTTAGAGTCCTTTTTTTTTTTTTTTCCTTTCCCCTTTGTTGATACTAGTAACAGAAGAGTTTAGTATAGTTACCCAACCCTTGCTCACAGCTTAGGAGTTTCATTTTGAAGGGTACTCTGTGGGCCTGCTCCTGTAGCAGTGTTAAGCCAAGCACACTTGAGTCAATTTCTATTCAGCGCTAAAAGTACGCTGTAGCGCTTTGGGAAGCTTGCTAGAACATTTGCTGTTAATGTTCGTCATTCCTTAAAAGTAACGGTGCTGGGGAGACTGTGTTCAGATTTGTAACTGTCTTTTGGATAGTGGAATTTGAAGAAATCCTTTTGTTACTAAGATGGTGCTTTTAATTTTGTTTTCTTTTTTACTGCAGATCTACTAAGTGAAGCTTAAAAGGAGTTTGTTTTTAAATGTGACCTGATCAAATACCTGTTTAATATAATAGTTCATTTTTCCTGTATTTTGACAGATAAATTTATTTTGATATGTTATCTAGATTTCTAAAAATGAAAAGTACACTTCAAAATATTTTTATACCCTGAAAAGGTGTCACTAAAATTAATTACAAACTGTACTTCAAGTAATATATGTATATTTTAATATATCCTGCAGCTTCTAAGACCCAGAGCGAGAAAGTTGGGCCTTGGTAAGTCCTTATTAACTCTGGTTAGTACTGGGGGTGGGGGGGAAATCTTCTGTATTCTTTGATTGGCTTTAGTGCATAAAGTTCCAGAAAAAAAATCACAGTAAAGCCCAAAAGCAGAAATACACATTTTCATCAAGTTTTTTGTAAGTGAACAAGCTTAAAAACCACACACAAAAAAATCGCGGAGTATTATTTATCACAAGTTCCCCACAACCTCAAACCTGAAAACTGTGGTCACTGTGATTCTGTACAGGTGTGTTTTCCTGTTAACACCGTGCTGCTCCTCTCCCCCCAGCTGCATTCACTGAGTGCAGCGTGAGGAGTCGAGGTTGAGGAAAAATGTGCCGTTTTACAAGAGTAGCTGCTGGTTTTGTGCGGAACCTGCTGACCCAGAGGGGACAGCAGAGCTTTCCGTGCAATCTACCCGTGTGTTGGATGCTCCAGAAACTGGACCTTAGTTCGGGCAATCTCCAAAGAAGGCTGGATTTTTTCCTGACATGTATTTGGACAGTGAAATTCACATTTCAGTGTGAATTATGACTCTAACAATACATATCTGACGGATGTCCAGCACTCATTACTAAGTATTGTCTCACCTATTATCTAACGTGAATTGAAGGCTTTGAAGTACATTGCAAGTGTTATTCATTTGGGAGCCAGTCTCGTACCGCTGAGATCGATCATTAAACTTTGCATGGAATGATGCAGGACTGCAATTTTATAGCTCTGATGCCGTGTTTCACAGAATATGTAAATCAAGTTTGTCATTATTTGCCTTAGAAAAAAAGAAGATCCCTAGGAAGTCATAAATGACATTAAAACTTGTAGTATGGAAAGATATTTCCATCTGTTAAGATTCATGTTGTAGCCTTATCCCTCCTCTCTTATAATAGGAATGGAGAAAATGATAAAATGCAATACCTTGTTTGATTTCATTGTTAATCACTATCTGCCTTCCTTGCTAAACCTCTTGGCAACCACCACTTCCATGTGCTGGTAAAACATTTGACGTGTCTTGTGTACCGAGTACTGCAGCTAACTGATCTCTCCAGTCCACTGACCAAAAATAAAATTCTAATTTTGATACTGAATTGTCTATTTAAATCACCTTTCTATACTTTTTTCTATATCTCATTTATCTAAGAAACTCAAAAAAGCCTACATGTCTGTTTTCTGCCTTTTCACCCCTTTGTCCTAATGTGACCAGCATTATAGATTAAAACTGACCAATTTTAATTTTTTCATATACCGTATCTAGTAGTCATGCACAGTACGCAAATCTGTGACACTCCTTCTGTGTAACTTTGCAAGCAACGTGGAAAAGAAAGGAAAGACAGGTTGTTCATTAACCAGGGGCTCAGTGTCTTGTGAGAGTGCCTGCTAAGGGCCTCAGTTGAGAGCGTCTTGTTCTCAGTTTTATCTGTTCCTTCTGAAGCTAACAGAAATACTCAGGAGTAATTTGGATCAGTGAGAAGCATGTACCCATTTTTAATTGTTGCGTGACTGTACTGTCCTTGGAAGCAGTGCTATCTTTGAACGATATGACTCGGATCAGAAATTTGCATTGTTGAGGAAAACTGTAATGGCAAGACTTGTTCCAGCTCTAATCAAGATAGCTACAGTAGTTCATACAGCATGAATAAAACGCAACAAAATCTAAAGTAAGAAAAAAAAGACTCTCTTCAGATTAGGTATCAGAATATAATTCACGGTGTCAAGGAGAACAACCCCAAATCTATATATTACTAATAGTAAATCCTGAGTCTAGAAAGCAAGTTTTTTTTAACTCTCAGTGCTTATTTTGTTGCCTGTGTCGTATTTCCAGTTTTCTGTAGCTTGTAAGTGCATGTGGTGCTTCTGGAAATGTTATTTCAAATAGTGCCCCACTTCTCAAGCCACGTTTCTTTGTGCATTTATTTCCAGTGCAGTAGGGTTTGCCAAGGCTTATATTTATAAAACCTAGTGCTGAAATTGTTGGGAAAAGGAAAAAATAATTTTAATCTTTGACTACTGATACATTTTAAAATAAATTTTAGGAGGTTTTCATTGATCCTTTTCTAGTATAACTTACAGATTTATTTTTTTTTAGAAAGTAAGTGAAGACCGTGGCCAGAAGATTGCAAAGGTTAAAATAGTGAGGGGAAATTATTTCTGTACTTTTTTCATCAGGCACTGCTTATATCCATGGAATGAAGCATGCCACTGGGAATTTTATTGTTATTATGGATGCTGACCTCTCTCACCATGTAAGTCTCTATTTTATGTACGGTGATTTTAATCTGTTATAATTAAATTAAATTTTTTTTTACCCCCACTCCTTTTTGTTTTCTGATCTGTTTTCCTTCCATTTCAGCCAAAATTTATTCCAGAGTTTATCAGGTAGGTGCTGATTGTAATATGAGAGAAAGACTTCTGAACATTAATTATTTCGTAGTAATATTTGAACTCTTTATATTCTTGTTTAGATGTCCAGCTGTAGTAAGAAAATTGGCAAGGCAAGAATACAAAAAAAAGTGATTTGATCTCATTAGATTTGTCCCAGAATAATCCAGAAAAATAGTTAGTTCCGAACTAGAGCAAAAATCCCCAAGTTTAAAGTAACCAAGA
Source organism: Aramus guarauna (assembly GCA_013400195.1). Classification (NCBI taxonomy): domain Eukaryota; kingdom Metazoa; phylum Chordata; class Aves; order Gruiformes; family Aramidae; genus Aramus; species Aramus guarauna. The sequence goes on along the minus strand of VXBL01001169.1, from coordinate 17,419 downwards.
GCATGTGTGGCTGAGCACTTCTCTTCCTTGTAATAGCTGTTCAACTTTGGAAAGTATATATACATCTAAATGTTATTTCATCGTGTGTGCATGCAGGGATATTGATCAGTTACTGGCGAAATACTTTTGCCTGCCTTTTGTCTGCCTCCTGCCTTCCTCTGCCTGTAAGAATTCAGCATTTGAGAAATGGTCAGCAGGCTACGGGCAGCAGTCTGCGTAATTTTCAACATTCTTGCTAGGTAGGACTGGAGCCCTGAAGTTCCTGTCAGGTGCTGTAGCGGTCAGGCATGCTACGGATGAAGGATAGTTCCAGATTTTTTTTTTCCTTACTATGGGTTTGTGTAATTTAATATTTAAATCCGTATTTAAAATCATTCTGCCTTTTTGTACTAGAGAAGGGCTTTAAAAATGCATGTCGGTCTTTATAAATTATTTATGAAGTCGTCTATGAAATTCTGTGACATAACTGGTAAAAGATAATTGTAAGATTCCCTGAAATAGCTCTTTATAAGAGAAAAATTAACAGGTTTTTAAATGCATAATGCTTATAACCACTGTAACTGTTGCTTTCCTCTCTTCTCTACGTATTTGTTCAAAGGTTTGTAAAAGACAGAGTTTATACTTAAGAGTCATTTTTCTTATTTTGAAATTTGTCCTACCTTCATACAAATACTCCTGTTTTTCTGATAAAACCAATTGCTTATAGAAAGCAGAAAGAAGGCAATTTTGATATTGTATCTGGAACAAGATATAAAGGAAATGGAGGAGTATATGGCTGGGATTTGAAAAGAAAATTAATCAGGTTAGTATTTTTCTAGATATTTACACATAAATTTGTTATTTAGAAATGATAAATCCAAGTACTCAATCTGTGTGAGCTGAACCGAGTCTTTAGTCAATACTACCGGGTACTGCAAAATTGTATTAAATAAGAGAAGCGTGCATGACTTGCAAATTCTGTGGTTAAAACCCACCAAGAAAGAATGTAATGATATGAGTGGGCTTGAGAAATGGCTTGGGACAGTGGACAAACCTGCACGGCATCAGGTTGGGACAAGCTTTCGGCTTCATCTCCCAAGAATGAGCTGAGACTGTGATGCTTTTTGTCAAGTGTAAAAGACACATTTAGTTAGCTTTAATAGCTGTAATGGTCCTTCCCCTGAACAGTAAATCACTTGCTGAACACCTCTGTTGACACTCTGATTTGTCATGAGCTCAGAATTATCTGGCACAATCAATGTCAATCAATCATGACTGAGACCTTACTGGAAAGCAGTTACAGTGAACACTGGGGAGAGGTTTCACCCACAAGCAAAGAAGAAAACTCTGTCAAGGTCGTAGACAGGTATATGCTGGTGTCTCAGGGACTTAGAGGATTGAGGAGGTAATCAAGTTTCTGCGCAGTCTTTCTCTCTTCCTCCTAATTTAAGAGAATAGCCATAAGTTAATGCTGATTTGTGTGTTACTGTAGAGAATTAGGAGCAGAAGTTGTGTTACCAGTCTGATCTGGAGATGGTATCATGGGGACTGTATTTGGATTTCCCCTGGTTTTTAATGGCTGGAATAAGTGCTCATCTTCTTGTAGCTCTAAATAAAATATACACCCCAAAAAAGGAAGAGAGCTAAATGGACGCCACAGAGGAATCCTTTTACATCATACTGGACGAGGTGAAGGACTTGCATATGTTATCAGTGTGTAAGATAGCCCTCAGCAAGATAGTCACCACTGGCTTTTCCGTCTCACAATGTTTTTCATCAGTGGAGCTTATGAAAGAAGCGTAAGCCAAAACTGAGCCTTGATTTTTCTAAATCCAAGCCTCACATTTGTCCAGGAAGCATTTTTATTCCCCACTTACAGTGAATGTTAGAAGAAAAATGTTGTTTTGGCTCTTGTCAAATGTAATTCTTTTGTATTGTATTAGTGTGTAGTTGTACTGACAGTTCTACCATAAAGAATCAGATTGTAAACCTAATTTCTAAAAATCATTGTTTTCTCCTTCATAGAGAAATTCAATAATCTACTAATCATCTACATTTGGAAAACAAAGCATTGGGTTTTAAGATTCTATGATTTATTAGTCAAATCTAGCAGTGAAAACATATTAGAAATACAATTGCTTCATATTAAGCATTAAAAGGTTGTGGGGGTTTTTTGCTCGTAGGATGATATTTACTTATTTTCTGGAAATTCTGCATGATCCTTCAGAATTGTGTACTGAGCAATTTTTGACATTCGTGTTTTCTTTCACAGTCGTGGTGCCAATTTTATAACTCAGGTTTTGCTGAGACCAGGTGCATCAGACTTAACAGGGAGTTTCAGGTATGGGTCTGGTTTGCAATTCATTTATTTGAAATTAAGAAACTGCTGAACAAGGAACTGGAGTAAGAACAGATCTTTTTCATTGGGGACTATGAAATCTGTTTGAAAAGGGTGTAAGAAACAGGAGACTAGATTGTTCTCTGTTGCTCTTATGACTTTGTTAAAGATATTATTTTTTTTAAATAGTAATTATATGAGTGACTGATTACAGTTAAGATTCCTACACACTATCTTGATTTCTCAAGTTCAGAAATTGTGCTTCAAGTTTCATTTTCTTTGTAATCATTTACAGGTTATACAGAAAAGAAGTCTTACAGAAACTAATGGAAAAATGCGTTTCTAAAGGATACGTCTTCCAGATGGAGATGATTGTTCGGGCTAGACAGTTAGGATATACTATTGGAGAGGTATAGTAAAAGTTTTGATATTTTGCTTTTATTTAAATATAGATACAGATTACTGGGAGCATACAAAATTTTGTGCGCTTCCAAGAAGCAGCAATATTTTCAAATCAATATAAAGAAGTTACATGGTAGAACTCTGTTTTTCCAATTTTTCCAGGTGAATACCAGTTCTGAAATTCCAGTTACTTATTCCCCTGGGTGATAGGCTTCTCAGATCCTTCCCTCTTCCTGTTGCCATTTCTTCAGCTGCATACAATTTTACAGGGTTCTTCAAAGGAGGAAGACAAGTCAAAATATACCCTGAAGCTGCTCGGAGCCTTTTATTTCCTCCTTCATATTGTACAGACATCTCTAGTTAGGTCTTTTCAAGTAATTTGTGATTCTATTCGAGATTTATTCTGTCCTCTGTCATTTATTGCCTTGTTGTTTTCCAACTTTCCGGCTATCACAGCTTTCCACTTCTAAACTCTTTGAGTGTGCTGTCTACAATCACTGAAAAAGAACCCCAAACAACTGTTAGATCCTGTATTTCCAGTGGTCTGATTTTATATTTCATTGAATTGCTCTTGCTGGTGTCTTTAAATATGATTCACTGGAATTCTCTCTGCAGCCAAATCTCAGAACCAGTTCTTAATCATCCTTTCCATGACTGTGAATTGTCAGAGAATTCTGTTGCTGGTACTTCCCTCTCTCTCTCTCAACCTTACATATTGGATTTCTCGTCAACATTGGGTAGAGTATTTCCACGCAATGAAGCAAGTTCTCTTCTCCCGCCCTTCTTCCTTATGGAGCAACATCCTGTCTGTAGCTGGCGTTTGACCCTAATTTCTTTGGTCTTCACATCCAGCTGCATTCACATATTGCTTTCTAATATTGCTGAATTAAATCCTCAGCTCTCTATACATCTAGGTACTGAAACCTAGGGTGAGATGAGGGTTAATTTGCTACACATTTTTAAAACAGTAAAATACACTTCTCTGGCTTTAAAAAAAACAGTCTTGGGTTGCTTGTACCTCTTTGGACTACTGCTGCAAAGACCTTTTTTCTGACTGTCGTTTGATCCCACCACTTCTCTGTTTACATGCCTCTAGTGGTGGTAGAGCATCAAATCTAAGATATTTGTCTTCCAGTTCAAAGCCTGATGGACAGTCCTCACTAGGCCTGACGTCTGCCAGTTGGTGTTGAGACGTGGGCTCTCTTCTGCAGTGGGTCACTTAGGCCATCCTCCACAATCCACCCATTACAGGCTCCAGCAAGCAGCATCTTCCCTCCACCTTTGGATTCTCACATGTGGGAAGAGTTCTCTCCAGCATCTGAAAAGTTGCTTCATTATTCTGCTTCAGCCTCATCTCTAGGGTTTCTGTTGTGATTCTGTAACAAACTTGACAGTGTTCAGATTGCTGACACAGGCCTATAAATACGACTATTGTATTTTTACTGTTCTGTGTATCATCTCTATCTTGTTACTTCCTGGGGCAGGACAATTTTCCATTACATTTCAAGTCCATCGATACAGTATTTCCTGATCAATACTTACAATCTTTATATATTTTGCAATTATCCAAAATAGTAATACCAAAATTCCAGAAGAGGTGATGCTTGCATGTCTAATTCCTGGTTTGTGGGTGCTGCAAATCTACAGGCAGAATAGGAGTTTTCATGCAGTTGCAAAATGTAGAAACACTTGCGAGGGTAAAATTTCTTAAGCAAAGTTGAAAATGAAGATTGAGACTTGCTGGTCTGAAAGGGACAAAACTGACACAAGCTATTCCAGAGTAGTCCTGTATGCACCTCTGAGTCACTCTGCTGTACTTGTTTACCATACGGGAAATGTACCACCGTGCATGGAATACACCCTTTTGAAAATGCTTGCTTTAAGACTAATGGTAGAACTTCTTATGCAAGAAAGGCAAAGTCCAGCAACACCACAGATGGTCAATTCTTGCACTGAAGGGAAAGACTGGGTACCTTTTTATTAGATGAGAAATTAACCATTCTTTCATCACTGGTCTGGAAATGTCACTTCTGACATCCTGCACTGAGCACATACTCAGTGATTTCTGTCCATGCCCCGTAGGTCAGCTGTCTGTAGTTGCTAGGATGCTTACTGGGATCATCAAAGGGACCCTGCTGAGAAAGCCAGAGTCATTGTTGAGTCTGCGTGCCGGTTTAGGCGTCTTCCTTACCATCCTATTGCCCCGGGTGCTCTTCTACCGTGGTCTGATCCGCTAGAATTGCGAGAAGTCCTCAGTCCTGGCACAGATGCAAGGGTGTGGTGATTTCTGTGTTCCACTTGCCAGATGATTTCTGCTTGAAACTGCCAGCAGAACGCTAAGCCAATTTTTTTAACAACTTTTGCAAATGCAATTCTTTATTGTAGCCCCTGAAGTATTTCTGTTTTGCACGCAAACATATATGGAAAGTCTTGAATATTCTAATATAGCGTTGGCAGAATGTCCTGTCATATGTCATTTGTACGTGGTCAGATTACTGAAAAGCAGTATGTTCCTACCCGTTTATAAGTAAATAGTTATCTGGACAGTATGATCACTTAAGGAAACCAAAAGTAGTGGTTTAAATGCCCTTTAATCTTGTAAATATTCTATAAAGTAGTCAAAGACAGGTATTGCTTGTAAAATCTGCACTAACAGCCATATTCAGGCGTCATTTTCTAGCCAGAGGTGAGGTTGAGCAGAACGCTGTTTCACAGTGGCGGGAGCTTTTTGCCTTCCTGAGGCGCTGACTCAAAGGTATTGAATTTAGCTAACAAGGAAAGTGGTGAAGGTTCATTTTAAGCCCCCAGGCTTTTACTGCACTTCAGCTATTAAGTTTGTTCTGACTGGTGTTACCATCCAGCCACTGAGTAATGTCTTTGGATCATCTTTAAAGGTGATAAACCAAATAATTTCATGCTCTTCAGCTATGGGGCATCATTAAAGCCTATGGTAAGAACAACTGACACAAAGGAAGCCAGTCTGGTGCTTGCCTTCTTCCCATGTCTAAACATGCTGTAATTCAAAGGCCTTTCTTTTGTTTACAGAATATCTGATTATTTAGGTTTTGAATCTTAAATATAGTTCTGCTTGTTTCAACAGGTTCCTATTTCATTTGTGGACCGTGTCTACGGAGAATCTAAACTGGGAGGCAATGAAATAGTCTCCTTCTTAAAGGGACTTTTGACCTTGTTTGCTACAACATGATAGTTTATCCTAAATTAACTTTTTTAGAAAAACATTTTCTGACATCTGTGTGGTTTTTAGTATGTAAGAGCAGAAGCTTGATAATTTGTGTGGTGACCAGAAGACCTGCTATAAGCTAGCAATGAAACAAACCATTGATAATAAACTAAATATATTGTATCCCAAAATGCTCCTTTCAAAATAAATGAACTGTATGTTAAACTAAAAACTAATAAAGGCTAATGCTCTATTCTATTTTTGTAAAAATAATGAAGTCTTAATAAAGAACACAAAGCTAAAATGATCTTTTGCATTTAGAAATGAATCATTATTCAGCAGAGACTAAAGATGATTTTGAAATAAAGACAAGCAAGGACATAAAAAAATTACAGAATTTCTTGTCTCTGTTCTGTGCTTTGCAGATAGTATGTTAAATATATACTAATTGGTTTCCATTCTTTCCTTGGCACATATATACTTGTACCTTAAAGCAGCTATATAGAACGGTTTCTACAGAACTGATAATAGCTGGTGTAGTTTAAGAGGAAATACAGATGAGTACAGTGATTTGTTCTTTGTAAAATTGTTCCTAGACTGGAAAGGAGGAATAGTCTTTGGATTTAAAAAAAAAAAAACATGTGTGGAATAATTTTGTATCATGTGTGTTCAGAAGCAGATGATTCCCTTTTCCTATTTTCTTTAGAAACTAAACATTTTTGGAATCTATATAGCAAGAGTATGACATCTTACCCAACTCGAAGATGACAAAAGACCCACTTCACCTCACTGAAGACGCTTGAGAAATGTGTTATGTCAAATAACAGTTTGCAGCGTAAAATCTGTATTTGTTCCAGATCCTGAGGAACGAAATAGAGCAATACTATTTTTGGTTTTGCTGTTCGATATAGCCAGACCTCAGAAATTACGAAGCTCTTCTGATCAAGTATGTTCTTGGGGGAGGGGCACAGAAGTAAGCGGGAGGATGAAGTTACTCTGATAATGGCTTTATAGATGTGAAAACCATGTCCTTGCTTTTTGGGGTGGTGGTGGCATGGTGTGTGTAGTGCCGCAGATACCTGTGTCAGAAACTTAATGGTAGGAGAGGGGAGGCAACAAATGTCTTAAACAGCAGCCAAATAGGCATAATTTTTAGTGTGTGTACTAAAGGAATGCAGTTGTTAATACCAGAAAACAGTTGTTAATACCAGAAAAAAATTTAGGAAGTCTGTAGATAAAATTCATATTTCACATAGTTATCACAGTCAGTGACAAAAGTTAATTAAATAGAACTTTTTTAAAAAAAAAAAACAACCTATTTTCTAGTGGACTGCTTTAGAGATACTCCTTTGTTCTTTAGTGAAGTTGTACAGATTCTGGTATTTTTCTGAGTATTCAGAGCAAACATTTCATATTTAATTTGCTTTAAAATAATAAAAAAAGTAGCTGTATATTTTTAATCTACCTGTAACTGGATTACAGTGACTTAACTGTACATTTTGTGACATTTGCCTGTACTTTTCCAGCAAATTATATATAATTTCATTTGTTGCAGCCTAATCAGATCTAATAATACATACAGAAATAAATCTCTGGGTCTAAAGGGCCACTGAAATCTCCAGTGAATAGGTATCATCCATTTATGTTCCGTTTGGAGGTTTCATGGCTAAAATCAACATTTCAAGTTGAAAATAGGTAAAGTTTTTAATGACTGTATAGTGAGGTTTTAGAGGTTTATTCAAGTTTACATACAGGTGAAACCCATTTGCTAGAATACCAGTTGAGCCTCAACAGGATCCTGTTTTTTCCTCAGACTTTTATGTAGTGATATATAACTAAAGGCCATTATATTAGTTATTCATGATCTAATTGCTGTGAGTTAGGGTTTAGCTTTTAGAATGTGCATACCTACTTTTTAATTCTAAAATTTCTTTCATTTATCTATTTACGAGATCATGTTTGGAGGAAGGTGCTTCTACACTGAAATTAGGATCATACTATATAGCATATTTTGTGTGCTCCAATATATGGAATTTTGAAACATGACTGGGCCATATTCAGTTTTTAGATAAATAGGGAATATTTCTTATTATGCTTAAAGGTAATGGTATTTAAGTTATTAAGAAAGAAGTGCTATAAAGAAATAAAAAAAAGTGCTTCATGGCATCGGGACACAAGTAAACGCTCCACAAATTTTCTTGAAATGAGAAAAGGTAAAGGTTAGAAGACCAACTGATTTCAAAACCTTGCACCAAGCTACGTGTAGAAAGCCCTACCAAAAGGAACTCTAATACATGGATCCAGTGGAAAGAAGCAGAATTAAGAACATACACGCTTTCCCTGAGTTAGTGGAACACACACATTTCACAGCACATACCTGGAAAACCATCTGGGTTTTTTGGTTTTCCTAGCAAAAAGACTGTATATTTCTCCAAAAAATGGGACTGGGCTGCAGATAACTCAGTAATGCTGAACACGCTTTCAAAAGTTGTCTTGCAGTAAGTTGGCGAAGCCCGAACTTCAGAAGAGGTAGCTGTTGTTTGTGCCTTTGACCCTCCGTGCACTTGTGAAGAGGAGAATCATAAACCAGTATGCTGTTAACAGAATCTCTGCCCAGAACTGGCCTACATCACCTCTTCCTCCTTCCTCTCCCACATCTCAGCCTGCAGTACTTTCTTTCCAGTGAGTTTCTCCACTGAGGTGACTAACATCATCTGGTTCTGAAGCATTCCCGGCCTTTGAGCACTTAGATCTGGCACCGTAGAACCTCACCAGCACTTGAACAGCGTTCTGTACGTCGGAAAACATTGCAAAAACAAGCTCTGAGACTGCATTCTATCACTGACCTTTTCTCTTGCGTGCACTGCTGTGAGAGTTCATGAAAAATAAATATTGTTAATCCTGTAACCAGTGTTCAGAGCTCTAACAGAGGTCCTTCAATAAAGCTAGTATCTTCCTAGCAAATAATGGGATGAAATAGCCATCAGTGCTACTTAAACTTTTAACAGAAACTCTTCGAGTTACTTGTATTTGTTCTCAGCTTGTTTTAATCAAGCCTCTGTATTTGAAGATCACCTGTGTAAATTCTTAACAAAAACCCCAAAGATGTAAAAGAATATGTATTGTAGGGGAAAAATGGCTTGTACCGTAAGTAGGAAGCTATGCAGGAATGGCTGTACTATCTCTTACAGTGCTTGGCAAAGGATGCAGAATGAAAGCAAGAAACACGGCTAGTCTGATCTTTGCCCAAATACACCAAGGGTTAGCAATACAGGGTCTTTTGGAGCCAGAGGTCAAGAAGGACTGGAACTTTTAATGGTTCCTTCTGCTTCATAAGGACGTGATTGCTTTTAAATCCATTTTAAGTTGGCTTCTACAGCAATGAGTTCAACAATTTTCATACATGTATTTTGTCAAGTACTTTCTTTCACTTATTTGAAACTTAATGCCTAATAAGTTGAGGAAGAAATCCTTCCCCACGAGGGTGCTGAGGCCCTGGCCCAGGGTGCCCAGAGAAGCTGTGGCTGCCCCTGGCTCCCTGGCAGTGTTCAAGGCCAGGTTGGATGGGGCTTTGGGCAACCTGGGCTAGTGGAGGGTGTCCCTGCCCATGGCAGGGGTGGGACTGGGTGGGCTGGGAGGTCCCTTCCCACCCAAACCACTCGGGGGTTCTACAATTCTGTGTTCTCCATTTCGTGTTTCCCTTTTGCCTTTTCCTATTATTTTATAGGCCCTGCTTATCCCCTCATCATACTCTTTTTGTGTTTTTAATTTCCTCAGTCAAGAAGCCACACCACATGTTGCTATTCTCAAAACATTAGGAGCAGACTGTAGTAGAACAACAGTTCTACTACACATGCCTAGAATTCCATACAATGTGTTAAATATTCATATACTAGGGATTTATACAGTGGCATTTTAGTTTTCAGTTCCTTTCTTAATACCGTTGCAATACTCTGTGTGCCTTGTTTCGGCCACCACAAAACACTGACTTGACATTTACAGAGAATTTTTCATTTTATGTCCCTGGTTTTACAGTTCCACATAAACCAGCTTTTCTTAATTACCTCCATATTCATTTCCTATGAAGGCACAAATACTCTGCTAATGTACTTTATTATACTTTCTTAGGAATCTGTGTCTGCAAGCACTCAATCATTTGGCAAGAACAGGAGTTTTAATTCCTTCCTGGCTTAAATCAGTGTATATCATGGATATATTTGGTTGGGCATGTTTAATGAAGAGAGGGAAGAAAGTAACTCACATTTTCACCAGTAATATTCACGTTCCCCTGAAAGCAAACTGATTACTTCCACTGGCAGACAAGGCTCTGAGAAGATCTCTTGTTCTCTTCATTGTGGGCTAGAGATTCAATGTGATGGATGAAAAACCTCACACATCAGGCTCAGTCGTTCAAACCCATTGGAACGGCCAAAGCACGTGCTAAACTTCAAGCATGCAGTCCCACCAGACTTGAAGACAAAGAAGAGCGGGTTGTGGAGTTCTGCATGGCAGATCATGAAGATTATCCTTGACCTAAGTTTGGTGCTTGCCCTCTGGTCCGAGAGTGCTTCTGAATGCACGTCCCGTCAGAGCTCTGCTGAGCGACTCGAGCAGCTCTGTACCAGCGTGAAGTTTCTTATCAGAAGGTCTGAAGCCCCCGCTGTGAGATGAAACACACAACTAGGGGTTACTAACATCAACACCACCTCCTGTCTGAGGACAAGGTGCCTGATCAACCACTCTACATGGCAGTGACAGGGGGCTGTGAGCAGCTGCGATCCCCTCACGCCCCTGCCCCTCTCAATAGCCCTGCCTCGGGCGTGCAATGCAGGTTCATTCCCCAGGGACGGAGCTCCTCACTCCTGTGAAGTTTTAGGTATGCAATTTACAAGGTCAAGTTTCATCCCTCTGGCCGAGATCATGAGGATTCTGGAGCTGGAACAACCACTTCAGACAACCAAGGGCTGGTTAACGCATCCAATGGAATGTGAAAACAGTGTCAAAACGAGCTCCCCAGCTTATCTGCTTCGGGTCTGGTGGGTGAGGATTTGTCTGATCTGAGGTTAGAGGGAGTCTGCTTCAGTTTGTTTTTTTGTTTTGTTTTTTTTTTTTAAATCTGAGACTTTAATCTGAGCCTGCAATAAAGATGTACCTAGTTGCCAATATAAGCACTATAATAAAACATATTTTCCAGTGGACTGTGTAGAAAGCCAACTGCAAGGTTGCACAACCTTCTGCGTATCAACAGTAAAAAATAATGATGACTAATCAATAATATTTATTTAAAGCTCTACCAAGATTCCAAGAATAAGCATGGATTGAAATCTTGGCACAAGCGAATTACATGACAGATTGCCTACTGAGTTCACTACATTGATGACTTCAGCAACAGCCTTTCAACAGTTAGCATTCCAGAGTTCTAGGCAAATTTTAACATTAGGATCAGTACAAACAGAGTATACGCAGGCAAGAGGATTGCTTATCAAACTTTATCATTGTTTTACGACGTTATTACCTCCAAGGTGCTGTGCTGTAGAAGACATGACTGAAGAAGGTAATCACCGAACTTCTGTGAAGCACAGAAACTTTTTCAGCATCATTTCCTCCTCTGTTTCTGCCACATTTTACCTTCTTTATTCAGGCATGGTGGCCGTTTCTAACTGCTTATAGATTGTGATTATTACCGTTCAGGGAAATGCATTTGGACTGGAGAGAAGGAAACCAAATTGCAACTTCTAATCCAAAATTAGGTCTGAAAACCCAGCCCTCGAGGGAGGGATTTCAACAAAGCAGAGGTGGGCAAAGATAATAAATGGAAGGTTATTCCCGCAAGGTCAGTTGCACTGACTGTTCAACAGAAATTGGCATCAATGGTGTATCATAATTTAAAAAACTCAAACAACAACTTTAAGTTAGGCTCACAAACTTCTTTCCCGTTTTGACTTTCTGCAAATACATCACACCCCCAGGAGGTGAACCCAGGCACAACCACAGCTGGGAATCCGATGTCTCCTGCGAAGCTGAGGATGGTTATCTAGCTCCTAAAATGCTGCGCTCTCAGGAAGGGGAAGATCTGAGCACAAAATGACACTTCTACTTTGGTTTCAGAACAGGAAAGATCTTGACTGAGCTCCTACAGTCACCGCTTGAAAATGCTTTTGTCCCTTCTGTCCCACTACTCCTGTGTGGCTACTGGGGGGATACCCGGGAAGAAAATAACCAGATTTATTTACTACATGGTGAATGTGAAGTCACAGCTGCAATGTGTTTGGAGAGCTCTCGTTCGTAGTCCAGTTTTCCATTCCGCTTGCTCTTGCGCAGAAGGCACAGGGCAGTACTTTTGATGGGTGGATCCTGTCAAAATAGTTATATTGCTTATTGTACAATGCAGGGGATGTAGAAAAGACAAGCTCCTTGAAAATGATAAACTATTGAAATATTGAAGTTAGGTGATTTTTTAATTTTCATCAGCATCTTTCATTAAGTAAATCCTACCTGACTGCAGTGTTTCTGAAAGTGTTGACAACACGTAAGACATCGATCCTCTATTCACCGAAAGAACGTAGTTTGCCATGGCAGTACAGCACCACCTCCGAAGGACATGATACTTGACTGACCAGCTTCCACATGAAATTTAAATATTGCTTATGACAGATACATTTCTTACTGCCCTGACTAAGGGACCAACCTTTCCTGTTGAGTTATTCCAACCAACTAAGCAAACCTACGTTAAGCAGCTCTAATCACAGACCCGCTTAATACGAGTATCTTCTTAAAAAGCAAGGAGAAAAGAAGGAGTACTCTTGTCTCCAGGGACAGTTCTTCCCTGCTTTGATCTTCATGCAGACTAAATTTGGTTCCTTCCTGCTGACTTTTCCCAACGTCATCTTCATGGAAGAAGGTTAGAGAATGCTGACAGATGATGAAGTGTCTACACAGCATAGGAGCTGGATAGCGTAATGGGTCTTAAAGATCATTGGGAGACCAGTGATCTTAATGCAGCAGTGGATTAACTTGTGTTTATTATATTAGGTTAGGTGCTTAAAGCCATTGATAGCTGTCTTAATTATTTTGCATTTGAATAAGCCCCAAACATAGTACTGCTGCTAAACTAGCACAATGCTGAATGTGGGCACATTTTTGACCTGAATCCCGTTCACATGTTCAATTATACCTATTCAGCTTGGGAATGCTAATTGTCTCCCCTCTGGTGTTTTGTGTTTAGTCTCTTTCCATGCTGCAATTTTACTGATTTTTCTAGTGGCCGTAGTCTATTGTGAGAAACAATAGCCACTTCTGTAATATAAAAAGTATATTAAGACTATTATCATCAACTTTTGTTTCATTTTGTTCGCCTCACTGTACACACAGGAGAAAAACGGGCTCAAGACTCCTCCTGCTTGCCCATTGCTTGAATTTTACCTTTAAAATCAACTTTTTCACACAAAGTTTGTATTATTCTCATCTTTTTTTTTCTAACTTGCTGTTGACAACTGTCACACTGTGCAAACCACCGCGAAAACTCTCACTGAACTAAATGAGAACAAGATCTTGTCCATCACTTGAGGACTGCTTTCCACATACGCCATCTCTTCATTAAGTATCATTACTCTGATACTTCCACTCGCGCCCAGAATTCAGGAAAGATGTCCAAAAGCCTGCTCAGTTCTCCTGCCTGGATTCCAACTATTTCTGCTTGTGCTGTTGTATCCTTTGCGCATACCTTCATGTTGTGTTCATTCCCTTAAATACCTGTCAAATATAATTTCTATTTCCAATTGCATTATCATGTTCCGTGAAACTCGGTTCCTCTAACCTTCAGACACGTCTTACTATGTTTTTTTCAATTTCAGCCCTTGGATTAGAAGGTCTATGGGTCAGGGATTTGTTTTTCTGGTACCGCTGTATTTTTTAACTTTCTTTTTTCCTGTTGTATTTTCTTAGAAATTTATTCTCTATATGTAATAAATCCATGCTAGAGCCCGAAAGTGTGTTGGTGACAGATACGGTCCAACCTTGCCCGTCTTGCAAGCACAGTACTCAAATGACCCAAGAATGTCTTGCAGCCTCAAATCTAAACCAGTGCTTGCTCACTTCCACTTCTCTTGCCTGTTCCTACAACTCATTTGCTGCGTTAGGCATCCTTCTGTGCAACCAAAAGCATCAGAAGGATGCACGACTCGCAGCAGGCGAGGCAACTGCAGTAGTTACCATTCTTCACTCCACAGCTTTTACAATTGCTTATCCTCATGGGTTGTGTTCTTCTTTCAGAAAGAAGGACAGTCTGTAACAATACCGTATTAAATGTGCTGCAAACAGTTCTCCCTTCCTTCTAAAACTTTAATGCATTTTAAGAATAAAACTCAAGTCTGACCAGTAAGAGAGGAGCTAGTAAAAGTCGGTTATAACGCACCGCTGATAAGTGACGGCTAATCGTGGTCAGCAGTAAAGCGTAAATAAAACAGCCTTGAAATAGGAAGGTCCTGGCGTTCGTTTGGGGCTGCCTATTTCAGTCGACAGCAATCAAACTGGCTTAAGCGGCCACGCAGTCAGTTGGTAGCTCCTGGACGCAGCACTGACTCAACGGCGTTTCGGAAATGTTTTCCAGCACGCTTTCTTAATTGCGCCACCAAACAAAAAGATCGACTCTTGGAAGGAACTGGAGTTGTTATAGAAAAACCAGACCAGCTTGCTTTGCTTTCCTCAGACATATTTCACGTACGTACATCGCAGAGGAACTTCTAAGTACCCAAAACCCTTTTCACGCTCGGGCACAAGCTTTGTTTTTGCAGGTAAGGTTTGTGTATTTCCATTCTGCTGGAAAAGACTCTTTCCGTGACCGACTGATTGGTGTGAAGGTACCGTGAAAGTACCTGCTGAAATAAAGGTGTGATTTGCAGACGGTGACAAATAGCCTACTTCTAAATTCTGCCGAACTGGAAAGTCTTAAAGCAAGGTAACAAATACAGTAAAATGTCACTGAATTGTTCGTAAAAGCTATTTATGTGAATTGAGACAAACACGGTGGGGTAGACATTCTCAGGGTATCAGTCACTTGAAAATGCAGGAGATCCTTGAGTTTTATTAAGTATTTTATGACAACTTTTCTATGCTTTTATACTTCGGGCAATGATTTGAAAACACGGACCTTTCTTTCCAGCATTGTAAGGCTTAACGATAATACGCGTCGCTCTGAACCAGAAAGGTTGTGGATGCCGAAGATGGAAGGAATTTCGCTTTACATCGTCCTTCAAGTGTTTGTGCGGTTTTGAAGTAACGAGAGCCATCGTTCCCCGCCACTTGTGGGATTTATTCTCACTGTGCTGGAGCACTGGGCCTCCTTTGCTGAAGAGGCCTCGAGCACGTCTGCCTTGACGCAGAAGACTCACGTGTGGAGTCCGGCCACGACCCAGGTGTTTCTGCTCTCAGCTGACACTCGTGAAGTCCATTGCCCGTGCAGCACACGTGTGTGTAAGTCCATTGCTTGTGTGGCACACGTGTGTGTGAAGTCCATTGTCTGTGCAGAGCACGTGTGGTGCACGTGTGTGACGTCCATTGTCCGTGTGGTGCGGGTGTGTGTGTAAGGCCGTTGCCCATGCAGTGCACATGTGAAGTCCCTTGCCCGTGCGCTGCACGTGTGTGTGAAGTCCCTTGCCCGTGCAGTGCAGGTGTGTGTGCGAACGGGCACGCGCGCAGCTCACCAGGACGGCAGCCCCCATCCTGCCCGCCTTCCGTGCAGTCAGCCGCACCCCACGCACCGGGTGCAGCCCGGTCGCCTCCCCGGGCCCCCCGACCAACCCGCTCACAGCCGGGGAGCCCTTCGCGGGGCGGCCCGGGCCCGGCGCTCGTTCGAGGCCTCCCTCCCGGGGCGGAGCCCGGCCCGCGCCTCACCCCGGCTCCGGCACCGCGGGGCCCCGGGCGTCCCGCGGGCGGCAGCGCCGGGTCTGGCAGCGCCCAGCCGGGCCCG
>VXBL01001168.1:27029-51909 GCA_013400195.1 Aramus guarauna | reverse complement strand
TCACCATAAAAGGGGGCTAGTCGGGGAGGGGCAGGTTTGGCGTGGCTCCAGGACAGGCTGAGGGTCCGGTCGTTCGTTCGGATCGGTAAACTGTTTTTTTCTGTTATCACTCATTGTGTATCTCTGTTATCAGTACTGTTGTTGTTGTTTCCCTCTCCCTTGCTGTCCCAGTAACCTGTCCTTACCGCAACCCACGAGGCTTTTGCCTTTGTTTGTCCCTTCTCCTCCCCACCCCGCCGGGGGAGGGGTGAGCGAGCGGCCAGGTGGTGCTCGGCTGGGCCTAAACCACGTCACCAAGTTATCTCTCTCTGGCCTTCTGTACTTGAGTTGCTGTTCTGGGGCTTTGTTACACTTGCTTTAGACTATGAGCACCTTAGGCTGGGAACAGGCGCTGAGGAGCCTGTGGGATTCTGCACCGCATTTGCTATAAAGAACAATGCTCAAAGAGTGACCAGTGCCAATAACAGCAGTGTACTCTTTTTCTCCAAAGCACAGCTCATCAATAAAATAGTTAAATGAGCTCTTTGTCTGGCAATAGCTTCCCCATTCTCCCACCCCACTATTTACTGAAAGAACTGGAAGGAAGTGCAACATTATACAACAGGAACGTAAGAACACCTCAAGGAGAGACACTGTGGGTCCCACCAGCAACAGTGAACAATGCCAAATTCCTGCTCAGGAAACTACATTCTCTGACAGTAATTTCAACCTCTTTCTCCTCCTCTCATGCCTATTACTTTTCAGTCCACAGTTATTTAGTATTATGGTGAGCTGCATACAGTCACAGAATTCCAGCACAAGGACACTATATTTTAATGTTGGGTGGTAATTCCCAAATATTTCAGGTGTGGTTCCCTAGCAGAACCATCTAGTGCTGTTGAAAGGAAAAGGGCATCCCCCTATCCTTCAATACAGATACAGGCCATGAGGTCCTTTTTTCTCTCTTGTGGTCATACTGGCACTTCCTGCGTGGTTTTGTGACTGTTAGTTTACTAACCCAAGAGAAAATAGCTCTTTTCTTCCTTTTCACTTGGTTAGTTTTATGCCTTGTTAGCAATTCAGAACATGCCAGGGAGGGCACGTGTCAGGCTCCAGTGCATAACAGGTTTGGCAACATAAGCAGCAAGAATATGTGGCTAGAACCAGGGAGGAAGATAGGGAACAGGAACTCTGTGGCAATTACACGTTAACTTTTCTCACTGCATCTCTTATCCTTTGGCTGAAAACTTTCCTGTTTTGGAATGGTGAAATTACCTCTGCAGAAAAGGAATGCGAACACGGTTCTGTAGTAAAGCAGGTCAGTGTATACAGGTCTTATTTTCTCTTATTTCCAGAGACAGCTAGTACAGTCTAGAATGATAGCAAATGATCTTCCTGTGCTCTTTTAACTATTCTCAATTGATTCCTTAATTACATCTTGAAACTGTTTTTTTCTGATCACTTGCTCTTTTCACACTAGATATTCCACTTGATTCTTTCACCACCTTAACTGCCCTCCTTCACACCTAGTTGCTGTCAAGTTCTTTCCTCCTCTGTCTGATTCACATTAGGAGCTCTAAATTAGCACAAAAGGAGAAGTCACTGTAGTATTCCATTTAGTAGCATTACAGTCATCAGGGTAAATTCCTTCAAAAGAGTGCGTACTGCCAATTTACATCCTATATACAGTAAGGTCTGATTTTTCATCAGTAGAAGTACTGCAATGTGCAGAGATTCTACACAAAAATAGAAAGTCTTCCAACAAAAAGTAAATAATATAGACTAGATTGGGCTTCGTCATCAAACTAAACCAGCTGCAGAAAGTTTTACCAATGCTAATGAAACCTCACAGTTTTAAGGCTCCTGCCCTAAGGAGTATTCAGAATAAAAAGATGAGGAATTTTCTAACCTCCTCTTTCTTTTTTGCAGAGAAAAAAATGAAACATGTGACATGAGTGAATTTGAAAGGCTGCAAGAGGAGATAAAAAATCTCATATATCATAGCCTTGGTAAGTGCTTCTTAGTTTTCTGTCATTCTCATGGCAGAAAAGGAGATGCTGCTTTGTTAATTTTAAATACTTAGGAACTTTAGGTGTGCAGGCATCTCTGGAAACACTTCTTACCTTAAATGTGACTCACCACTGTCAGAAAATAGAAATCTATTAGTTCTGGACAACATAACAAGTGTCTCTGACTCAACCTCTGTAGATTTGTGCTTTTCAGGTATCCCTGAGAAAAGTAAGGTACTAGTAGCAAGCTGTAGAAGCTCTCCTTGCAATATCAGGCCTTTGGTGACCACATCTCAACTCTGATCTACAGAGAAAAACCACTGCAGGAAGAAGACAGCCATGCCAGAAAAACCCACCATACAGTGACTACATATATGATAACTTTCAACCATTGTCCTGTAAAAACTAGAATAAGCTGGAAGACAAAAAGAGATTGACAGGTCCCAAGAAACATATGAACATTCAGTTATGGCAGGTCAAGAACAACTGGATTTCTCGAAGTTACATATATTTTTTGAACATCTGAGCACAGGCATAACTTTCTTGGGGTTTTGCTTTCTCCCGCTCAAAACATTACACTGACCAGAAACATATCAACTATAGGTCATGACTGCCCCATGACCTCTGCAGGTACAATGTAATCATGCTCCTGAACAGAAAAATCAAAGTCATATTTCACAAAGGTGACTAAGCAGAACCTGGGAGACAAAAGGAGAGATAGACGAAACAGGAAAAGGTGGTTCAGTAGCACTTTGTCCCCAGTAGCTCAGGCTCTCAGAAATTGCTTCAGAACAAGGTTATAAGGAAGAATAGACTTAGTGATTACGGAGAGATTAATCATGCAGTGGTATGTACGTCACAAGCCCTTGGGAATAAAGCAAGCTTCTCTGCATGCCGAGCTGATAAGCAAGCTTACTGTAGGTAATAAGTTAATTAGTAGCAGTCTGGGCAGGAGGCAGAGCAGATAGTGAGATGAAACAGGGGAAAGGTAAAATGCTTCCTAGAGACTGAAGAACGAAGATCAACAATGAGATATTGGAAGAAAGAAGGAATGAAAAAGGGAAATCTGTGATCTTAACTAAAGAAATCTGCTGTTAAATGAAGCCTGATCCCCATGGCATGATTGAACAACAGAAAAACAAAGCTTTCCATAAAAAGCGTCTCTGCTGCACATGGAAGTGAGACAGTTTAGGACAGTAGTATAAATATAATTGTTTAGTCTCCCTGACTTCTACCCCTTGTTTCACAAACACTGCTTAGAGATATGTCTCAGGCCTTTCCCAAGCCCCCCTGCATTTTCTGAATCGTCATCACCAAACACTTCTTGATGCAGCTACATGATCAATTTTTCTTTGTTATGGATCCTCACACACTGTAACCAATGAGAGTCTGAATCAGACTATGGAGATAATCAAAATGGTAGACAGATAAAAGTTTCAGGACTCCTTCAGGAATGCCAAAAGGCCCCACTTCAAAGCACTGTGTTGCTAGAAATCATATTGCAAAGGTTAGTGCATAGAAGTTCACCCTGTTTTGTATCTTTAGATCCACAAAGCAATGAGTAGCACATTCATAAACATGTTCAACTAATGCATTCACAGCTGCATTGCAAAGTATCATTCTTGTAAATGCATAAAAATGATTCCTAAAGATTCAGCCCAGTCATCCATGCAACTTCACAGGCAAAATACAGAGGAGTTACTGAACTCTGAACTTCAACTGAAATAAACTGAAGTAGTACAAGCAACAACTAATGCAGCAGAGATACGTACCGTTTTTAGCCTTTTTCATCCTGATATTTCATAACTATATCTATAAACATTTTAAAAAGTGGTGCACCAATCCAAATTACTATACCCATTTCCAGCAAAACCTGTATCTTTCTATCTATCCACAAATCAGATAGAGCCTTTCCAATCACAGAGGTAGTTTTCCAGCAAATAACGAAGACTTTTTCACCTTTCTGACTTTCTCCTAACTTTGGAAAAAGGTCTAGCCTCAAAGCAGTTTTTACGTGCCTACTCCCCACAGGAGAATGTGCAGGCAAGCAAAGTGCCTCAACTCCTCCTACATAGCCTACAGAAGGATAAGTACTTTCTGTAGATACTTACAAGGGGGATTCAGCAATAGTCAGATGGTTGGGGGGACTGAGCTCACTAAATTAACTCAGGAAAAATGTAAATATTTTCCCACTGAGACAGCTGAGGTGGCTCAGCAAGAGATCAACTGAGCGCTAGAATCACTGCAAGGAGGACAGGCTTTGACAGCTGGGAGATGGAGAAGAGGCAGGAATTTCAGCTGCCTTGTGAAACTACACTTTTACTTTAAAAAGTAGAACCATTCTCACAGCAGCGATGGTCTTTTATTACAGTAGCTCAGTAAAACAGAACATTTAGGGTCTGTAATATATTTTAATGCCCTCTTCAGCCCAGTAGGATGTAAGTCTTTTATCTCTAACAACCACCAGCTATCCCAGTTAGAAGGAATTTGCTGTTAGTATTGAGGCGTCCAGATTCCACCTCAAGTCAGTCATCCTTTCTGTGCAGAGAGGCTGTGAAAACAGTTTTGTCAAATCTTCCTTAGCACTAAGGTGTTCTCAACACTAGGCAACCCCAAAATGGAAAGAGCTGTAAGAAACAAATCAATTTTCCCATTTATATGACAGTCTTGCAAAATGACATGCTACACACCAGAAGCTTGACTTCCTCCTCTTTACATGGATGTTAACTCTGCCATCTTCAAAGGAATTCTCTTGAACGAGAAGAGTGGATAACAATCAGAGCTGAAAGTCCTTTATCTGTCAGCAGCCAAAAGGGCAATTATAAGGGAAAAGTATTTGAAACATAGAAATGTTTGCAAATCTAGGCTGGAAGGGGAGCTCATCTGGTCCAACCTACCACTGAAAGCAGGGCTTTAAACTCAGCTGAGCCTTGAAAATTTCCAGCCAAGATGATTCATCCACTTCTTTGGGTAAGTAATTGCAATGTTTCATTGTTTTCACATTGAAGACTTTTTTTCTTATATCCAGAGGCACTTACCCTCTTTCCTATTGCCTGTTGTCCTGTCACCATGTATTCTCATTGAAGAGTACCTCCATCCCCTCTGTAACTACCTACTAGACACTGGAAAACTGTGACTAGACACTCATGACATGCCCAAGCCTTCTCTTCTCTAGGCTGTACAAACCTAGCTCCTTAAGTTGTCAAAGTTCTGCAACTCTCAAATCATCTTGGTGGCAATTCACTAGACCACATCCAATTTTTCAATTTCTCTCTTGAACTAGGGGGACCAAAACTGTACATAACATTCCAGGTATGTCCTAATGAGTGCCAAGTAGTGTGGAATAATCACACTCCTTGATCCGTTGACTACACTCATACTGATGCAGTCCAGGATACTGTTTGCCTTCATTGCTTCAAGGGCATACTGCTGACTCCTGTTGAGCTTGGCATTCATCATGACCACCAGGTCTATTTCAGCAGAGCTGCATCCCAGTCAGTCAGACCCCAGCCTGTACTGCTGCTTGGGATTATTCCATCCATGCATGACTTTACATTTATCTTTTTTAAACCTCATGTAATTTTTGTTGGCCCAATCTTTCAACCTGAATACTATTAATAAACATTTAGCAGTAGGACATCTTCCTATTCAGACAAACAGGAGCTTCAGCCCACTCCTGGAGGTAATTCACACTAAACTGTTTGAGCACTTCCAGTGCTCAAACTGTAAGTGCTGATTCTATGGGCAATTAAGAGAAATTTCAGGATTAGTAGCCCTTGATGTTATGGGAGATTTCAACTTCCCAGACATCAACTGGGAATACCATACTGCTGAGACAAGCAGGTCTTGGAAATTCTTGAAGTTTGTAGGAGATAACTTCTTGTCACAAGTACTCAGTGAGCCAACTAGGAAAGATGCCCTCCTAGACGTGCTGTTTGTGAACAGAGAAGGACTTGTGGGAGATGTCATGGTAGCTGGCTGTCTTGGCCACAGTGATCACAAAATGGTTGAGTTTGAAGTTTTCAGTGCAATGAGAAAAAAAGGACAGCAGAGTTGCTCACCTGGATTTCACAAGAGAAAACTATAAGCTGTTCAGGGAGCTACTTAGCAGTGTCCCCTGGGAATCTGTTTTTGAGGGCTTAGGAGTCCATGAGTGCTGGTCAGTCTTCAAGAACCACCTCTCAGAAGCACAGGAGCCAGGCAATTCCAGCATGACAACCAAGTGGGGGCAGAAGACCAGCTTGGCTGAACAGGGAACTCCTCGTGGAGCTCAAGAGGAAAAAGACATTGTATGATCTCTGGAAGTGAGATCAGGCTCCACAGGAAGATTACAGAGCTGTGGTTCATATATGCAGGGAGAAGACATGAAAGGCCAAATCTCAATTCGAGTTGAAACTGGCCAGTGTTGTTGCAGATAACAGGAAGGGCTTTTTAAAGTATGTTAATAGCAAGAGGAGGTCTAAAGAAAACATTGGACTGACACTTGTCCAAGATGGTCCCCTGACTAATAGGGATGAAGAAAAAGCAGAGACATTCAATACTTTTTTTGCCTCAGTCTTTAATACCGATAGAACTTGGGCTGCCCGGTCCCCTGAGTTGGAGGACCATGAATGCAGGAAAAATGACTTTCCATTTGTGGACACTGAAATCGTAAGGGACCAGCTATATCAGCTGAATGTTCAAAAGTCCATGGGGCCTGATTGGGATTCACCCCAGAGTACTGAAAGAGCTGGTGGATGATACAGCAGGACCCCTCTCGATCATCTACCAAAGGTCTTGTGAGTCTAGGGAGGTCCCCGCTGACTGGAAGCTAGCTGACATTATTCCAATCTACAAAAAGGGTGTGAGGGAAGACCCAGGGAACTACAGACCTGTAAGTCTAACCTCAGTTCCTGGAAATATTATGGAGAATGTTACACTGGGTACTATTGAAAGGCATTTAAAGAACAATGCAATCACCAGGCACAGTCACCATGAGTTCATAAAGGGAGAGTCCTGTCCAGCTAATCTGATATCCTTCTATGATAAGGTCACTTGCCCAGTGGGTGAAGGGGAGGAGGTGGATGTAGTTTGTCTGGATTTTAGTAAGGCTTTTGATACTGTCCCCCACAGCATCCTTCTGGACAAGTTGTCCAACTGTGGGATGAGCAGGTAGATTGTGCGCTGGGTGAAGAACTGGCAGAAGAATGATTGTAGTGAATGAGGCTACATCTGGCTGGCAGCCAGTCACCAGCAGTGTTCCTCAGCGTTTGATTCTGGGGGCAGTTCTGTTCAATGTATTTATCAACTACCTGGATGCAGGAGTTGAATGCACCATTAGCAAGCCTGCTGATGATACCAAACTGAGAGGTGCCGTTGACTCTCTGGAGGGAAAGAGGCCTTGCAGAGAGAGCTAGATAGATTGGAGCTTTGGGCTATGATTAATTGGATGAAATCTAGGAAGTCAAAATGCTGGATTCTGCACTTAGGATAGAATAACAAGTATAAACTGGGAGAGGAGTGGCTGGAGAGCAGCCCTGCAGAAAAGGATCTGAGAGTGCTGGTCAACAGCAGGCTCAGTAGGACTCAGCAGTGTGCCGTGCAGCCAAGAGGGCAAACCCCATCCTGGGGTGCATCAAACACAGCATAACCAGCTGGTCAAGAGAGGTGATTATACCGCAGTACTCAGCATTGGTGGCGGCACCGTGTGCAGTTCTGGGCCCCACAATTTAAGAAGGATGTAAAGATCCTTGAATTCATCCAGAGGAGGGCAACAAAGCTGGTGAAAGGGCTAGAAGGCATGTCGTGTGAGAAGCAGCCAAGGACACTGGGTTTGTCTAGTTTGGAGAAAAGGAGGGTGAGCAGTGACCTCATTGCTGCCTACAGCTTCATGAGAAGGGGAAGTGGAGAGTGAGGTGCTGGTCTCTTCTTACTGGGATCCAGTGATAGCATGCATGGGAATGGTTCAAAGGAGGTTTAGAGTGGACATTAGGAAGCACTTCTTTAGCGAGAGGGTGGTCAGACACTGGAACGGGTTTCCTGGAGAGGTGGTTGATGCCCCAAGGCTGTCAGTGTTGAAGAGGCATTTGGATAATACCCTTAATAACACGCTTTAACTTTTGGACAGCCCTGAAGTGGTCAGGCAGTTGGACTAGATGATTATTGTAGGTCCCTTCCAAATGAAATAGTCTAGCCTAGTCTAGTCTAGTCTAGACTCAGACACAGACTAAAGGTTCAGATGATAACAGATTTCACGAAGTAATTCAGTACCTGGTCTGTTGATTATCAGTACTCCTCATTCCCAGATACATCAGGGAGTAAAAAGGATTTTAACCCATCCCTCTGCAAAGTAATAATCCATTGCTTCCTTTTTTCCTTTTGTTTGGAAAATCAAACAGGGCATAAAACAACATCTGACAAACAGCACCCAATCAGGGTAGGAAAATGTACAGATTTACATTTTACAGAACTCATAAATAGATTTATGTGTGAGCCATGTGATGTGGGCTGGGCCAGCAGTCCTTCCTGCTTTGTGAGGCAGAGATCAAGATTCCTCGGCTACGTGGGGGAGAACATAATTTTCAGGGCAGAGTTTCTCTCATTAAAGTAAAGCAGACCAAACAGATCTGACACAGGTAAGCACTCCCCCACTGCTCGCTCCGCCCTCTTTCCTAGTGAGTTTCCTGCTTTTGTGGGACTGACCTAGAAGAGCTGCAAAAGAGTAGAAGGTATGAGATTCTCTAGAAATTGGTTTGGATTCAGAACCTGGAAACATGAGGTCCTAGTTTCCCATGCGTAACTCGTACAACAGGATCTTCCCATCGTTTGGTACCTTCCCATATTCACTAGTTTCCAGCTTTTAGTTTCAAAAGAAGTCTTCATGTCCTCTCTACAAGAAAACCCAAAAGGAGGAAAGAAGAGTTTCTACTGGTCCCATCCTCAGGTCAGAAGGGGCAGGAGCTTGCAAAAGAGCTTGCAAGTTTTACCTTGTGATGAAGAGAGAAGTTAAAACATGACTGCTCCGACCTATCGAAACCTCTCTCTGGTAAGTAAATGCTGAAGAAGAATGTGTTTCTTTTTCTGGCATTTTTATGTACACAGTTACCTATTTTTGCTGTAACAAAGGAAGATATTTAGTGTGCAAAAGCACAAAATGTAATGGGGAGCTATATAAAATTGTATATTTGTTTGGAGATACATATTCATAAAAAATATACCCATTGTGTGCCCATGCTTTTTTTCTTCAAAGGAGTCTTCAGCAAAATAGTGGGATGTATGTAGGTTAGTATGACACATACAAGACGACTCCTTAATTATGATATTTCTTGCATACAACAGATCCGTGGTATTCATTCCATATTGACTGCACACAGTGACAACTGCTGTCTCTTTCACAGAGACGGGGTTTGGAATGGGGGACAGGAGGGGCTTTTGTGTTTGAGAATGGTGCAAAAGAGCACACCAACAGAAAATAAATTGAGGATATAGGAAAATAATCAAATGCATGCCTACGTTTTGCAAAACCAGACATACTCCAGCTATATCTAGTACCTAAAGTAATGTTATTGCTGTAATGCTACACTGAAGTCAGACACTCAATTTACTGGGGCAGACAGCCCCATTAATAAGGTTACTTTTCTTCTGGGATCTGAGCTAGTATCTGAATGTTCATTATGCAATGTACAAATGCCCTAGAATTAACCTTTAAAGTTATTCTGTGTTTCACTTTTGTAGTAACTTCAAATCTGCATCCTAGACGGCTCTAAGTTTTATTAAGAAGCTAGACCTTTTTAGATAAGCCTGGCAATAAGTGCTGATGGTCTATGCATTTGATGTCTGGCAACTGTGTGTCCAAGCGTTCCCATTATTCAATATGCATTCACGTAGGAAATTCTAGTACATTTACACCGGCATGCATTCATGTGCAGATTTCCCAGGCTTATTACGTGTGTGCACAGTTGTGTGTTCTCATGATGGCATGTACTTGAGTATGTATCTTCTTATTTCGGTTGTGATACTGATAATGTGTTTGTATGCTCATGTTTCATATTGAAAAGAACTGTTCCGTCTTCCACAGATGTCTGTCCCCTTAACTGCTCATCTGTTCTCAACTGTCTGCTACCGCCATCTATACTACCATGTGGTTAGAGACACACTGGAAGAATATCCGCCAAGCCTTGTTGCTTCTTTTCACTGCTGCTCTTCTCATTGGGGTCACCATGCTGGCCATTTCATCTAACATCAATCCAGTAGGCTATTTCTTCCTAGGGGTAGGGGGAGTGTGCTTGATCGGGTATTTGCTGAGTGTGTTTGTCGAGTGTTACCTGAAGAATCAGCACCAACATGAGTCAAATGAAATACCTCCAAGCAGACAAAGCCAAGCAGGGTAAGCAGCAACCTGGCAATTCCTCTTACTTTAAGTCTCTCCTCAGATATGGCCATTTTACATATTGTTTTGCTGCCCTTCTCCTACGGCATCAAACACAGACTCCATTCCAGAAGACAGAAGTTCTTTTTAGGTTGTTTTCCTTCATTATTCACATGGAGGTTGCAAATCTCCATGCCACGCATGTCCTGTATCTTGTCCAATGTATATTTTCTTTCCCCCCAGGACTGATCCACTAGCAATTTCCAAAGTTAAACAGATCCAGGCCCAGTTTTATTTTTCTTTGAGTTAACTGAGTCTTGCCAAACAATGAGTCAGACAAGGAAAAAGAAAAAATGCTGAAGCAATACTGAATCTTAGCCAGGCTTAGCTCTATAAACCTTATCTCCAGAGAAACTGCTCGTTGGCAAACTTTTTAAAAGAAACCAGTAACTGGGTGTGTCTCCAGTCTTAAAAACCCAACTTGACACTAATAAGCCCTGATTTTGAGAGGCTCTGAATACTCCCACATCTTTTTGGCTTCATGTACATTTGCAGGTTCTCAACATCACCTAATTTGCCTGCTTTAGGTGAAGAGTTTAACTGTGCTTCCTTGTCTGTATAATCCAGATAATCATTATCCACATCCATAAATGACTTGACATTCTTGAATATAGGGTGTTGTAGAAGGGCAAAAATGTCACTTTGTGTTTATTTTTAGAAAGACTACATAAAAAGAAGTCTATATTGGGCTTTGCTAGCTTGGGAGCATATTAGAAGAAAATTAGTATCTGTTTATTTTAAAATATGTCCTAAAAAGGAAAATGTTTCTAAAGTAACATTTTTCTCTGCAGATATTCTTTTTTAACACAGAATAGTTAGTCCTTGTTTAAACTAGATGAAAATACCTAATTTTATCCATTTCTTAAAAATAGATGAATATTGAACTAATGTATTAAAAAAGTAAGGTCCTGTTTTATTCTGAGAAATAACTAGTAGTCAGTAATTCTTAGTAATGCATTTTAACTATAGGAGATTTTAAATAAGGGACATCATCCTTTTGGGTCCCTTCCACCTTGAGATATTCTATGATCAAGCTAGGCCTAAGACACTGAAACCCAGGGTGGGGTTTTTACTTATTCTGGGGAGTGTGGGAAAATGGTCAGATGATCCATTTTCTAGAAGTAAGAAATTAAGCTGGCTGGACAAGTGAGCTGATCCAGTGGCAAAATATCACATAATATAGTAATTAAATACAATAACACCACGTCAGATATCCTATCTCAGTCACATCTATTGATTGTAGCACGGTTCCTATATGACATTATCCTGACTACCTGCTTCTGCATAAACTAAGCAGTAAAATAACCAGTGTAACTGCCATTCCTCTCTTTGTGCATAGGGTGAATGCTGCCTATGAAGCACCCACCTATGAGGAGGTGATGACCATGTCAGTTCCACCAATATGGACAATTGCATCCAATCCAGGCTTAGTGCCCTCACCACTGAATGAGCCTCCTCCTTACAACGTAGTTATTGAATCATCTGCCCAAGAAGAGATTATGGTGGAGGCACTCAGAGTGTCAGCAGCATCAGACACAAGGCACACCTCTGAGACAGACATGGGCTCCAGGATGCAGTTGCAGCTGGTGCTGCCCCCAAGACCGCAGCGGTTTGTTTCAGACATCCATGACATGAAAGGCACTGAGGACAGGTTTGAGCCACTGGAGCCACTCACTCCACCACCTGCTTATGAGAGTGCCATCAATGATGAGGTCTTTGAAGATGCTTTCCAGCCTTCCATGTTATGATTAATTTCACCTTCCATGAACGCAGAACCAAACCCTCACCCCAATACAGGGTGCGCCTGAAGGGAAGGTGAAAGAGCTGAAATTTTTCACACCTGAAACTAAAAGTTTGTCTCACCATTCTTTGAACCAGACCTGAACTACAGATACAGCTTACATAAAATACAAATCAATGCAACACCACAATGCTTTGTCTTGGCAGATATGTAAAACTACTATGAGGAAAGTTGTGTTATATATGGCAACAATTCTCAAACTGGAGATACACCGTCATGGGGAAGGAGAGTGAATCATGAGAAGAGACAAGGTTGCCAAAGGACCTCTGAAGAAGGACTGTAGGATGCAGCCAGGAGAAGCTGCCTGAGAAAGGGGAGGAATAGAAACAGCACTAATTAGGTTCTGCCTGTGCATTACAAACAGCAGTATTGCTGAGAGCTGTGCAATGATCAGCCACCCTAAAGTCCCTATTGAGAGACTGAGGGTGCAGTTCCCTGACTTGCTGTTTTGCAGCAACACAAATTTATGGTTTGCGCTGTTTGTTGCTTCCCCTGTGTCGCACTTGCTCCATGTCCTCAGCTGTGCTGTACCAGAGTGTGACTGAGGGGAGGGTGGCTGTCTTCATCTGGAAGCTGGCGCCACTCGATACCTGTCACTTGGGGTTGAAAATCTGATGGCAAGCACAGCACCGTGAAATGACTTCTGTTGTTGACAAGGTTCTCATCCCACACAGCCTGCAGTGGTGGACAAGAGGGAGGTAATAGCAGTTTTTCTGCTGTAAGAGAGGCCGGCAGTGCGATACATACACATATATGTACCCTCTGCCAGCACCACCAGTCTTTGCAGCTCTACAGGGGGGTGTATTCTCTGCTGTATTACAGCCCCAAACAGATGGCTTGAGGTACTCTATTGTCATCATGGCCAGCATTTGCACAGAAAGGTCAACGCTCCTCCAGTTCTCCGTTAATGACACTGTGCACAGAGGCTTCCCTCTGGACTTTGGAAGGGGCCAGTCTGTCTGCCGAGGCCACAGATGCAGCAGAGAGCACCTGAGAATAATGGTTCTGAGGTACATGTGGTCTTCATCATGACAGCTCCAGGTTGGAGCCAGGTTCCAGCTTCCACTGATCAGTGATGCTGTGTGGTCTTTTAAAATGGCGAGTTAAACTGATAGGTTGTGCAGCGTTAAAATGGTCTGCAGTATGGAAAGAGACATTCATGCGTGGTGAATGTCCAAATAAAAAAAATATATGGTGGTCCAAATCTACTTATGAAGGAGAGCAGCAGGCATCACAGCCTTGTCTCTTATGACTGTTATCATCTTTAATTCATATGAGGAACCATCAAACCACAGGCTAGAAGCAAATAAATTATTTCTAATTGTTTGATTCTTTACAGTACAAAGAAAAAAAAATACCTTTTATGTTGTTTATAAATAAATGGGACTGCATTAAAATACCTGGTGGCATCATTAGTTTTTCCTCCCAGCAGATACACTCCATAAAGACATGCTTTTGCTTGCATTCTGCTTATTTGATACTCTTGCCTTAGAAAAAGGAGAGAAGTTCCATTTCTAAATCTACAGCTGAATGACTTTAATATCATTAATGATGAAGCAGCTACAATGTGTCTATAATAGAAGTATTATGAAAGACAAATTTGCTGATAGAGGCAATGTGATTTCTTTAAAGCCAATCACTTCTTGCATTTCACTCCTGTATCTGCAAACACAAAAGAACAAACCACTTTGCGTCTAAACTGGTCAAACCTGGACCTTTCTGAGTGCACCTAATTGACAGGAGCCATGAAGAAATTCAGGTGACCAGCACAGATAAAAACTAGCCAGAACAAAGACCAGAAATGTCACCAGTTATCATCACTAGGATTTTGTCTTCAGTGCCTGTAAGCGTTATTCAAGCCTTTGGGCCTGTGTTAAGTTTTCACACGTGAAACTCCCGTACACCATGGAACAACTATCTGAAGCTTTGTATTAGAAGAGCTGCAAATGCGCTTCTGCTAAAAGGATGCTCTGCTTGCTTTTCCCTTCTTATTTCCTGTGTATTCTGCAAGTCCTGTGTGCTCCCTTTCTTCCTTTTTAATTACTCAAGGTTACTTCAGCCCTTTTGATTTCAGCTGATTCCAGCTAAAACGCATGTCAATAAAACACGTGCAACAAACTCTAAAAATAAAATTTAAAAAAAAAAAAAATCCCAGAACCGGTGTGTTTGCAAGGCAACCTGCGTACCCATTAATTCCACCTCCCGTTACCCCCATGTGCAAGACCACAACCCGCGCAGCCACGGCCACGGCCACTCC
Organism: Aramus guarauna; assembly: GCA_013400195.1. Lineage (NCBI taxonomy): Eukaryota > Metazoa > Chordata > Aves > Gruiformes > Aramidae > Aramus > Aramus guarauna. The sequence continues at coordinate 37,456 of VXBL01001168.1, read as the reverse complement.
ACACCGCCGCAGAGGCCCCGAGGGGGCGGCGCCGGCACACACTGACAGAGAAGCCCCGCCCCCCGCGGCCGAGCCCCGGCAGGAAGAGACGCAAAACCTCTTCCGCGCCGCGGGGGGAAGGCGTGCCTGCGCATGCGCGCAGCGGCTGGCGGCCGAGGCTTGCCGTCTGTCGCTTTCCCAAAGGGAGGGGCTGTGGCGCGGGCCCGCGCCTCGGCCACGTGACTGGAGGAAGCGGGTCTCGCGTTTTGAATCGCTGGGGCCGCCGGGAAGGGAAGTGCGCGTGCGCGGCGGAGCGAGGGGTGAGCGACGGGAGGAGCGCGTGCGGCACGGACGTTTGGCGGGAGCTGGTGGCGGGAGAGTGCGCAGCGCCCTGCACGCGCCTGCGGCCTGCCGCCGCCTGGCCCGGCGCCTTGGGAGCCGGCGGTGGAAGCTTCTTCTACCCGTTGTCAGGCGGCGGCTGCCCGCGGAGTTGGTCCGCCTCCTCCCGAGCGGAAAGTTGGGAGGGGTAAGGGCGGCTCTTGCCGTTGAGTTTGGCTTTGGTCGCCTCTCTCCTGCCGGGATGCTGGTCGCCTGCGGCATGCAGCGATGTCACCAGGAAGCGCTAAAGAGGAACCGGGTGATGCTGGCAAAAGAGCTGGTTTTAAAAGAATTGATGGAGCATATGATAGAAAAAGATATCATCACCACGGAGATGATGGAAATGATACAGGTATGCAGCTTACACTCGACTGCACTGTCAGCTTTATGTCGTTAGAAGCCCAGTGTCGTTCTTGGCAGTGGCAGCCCGGTAAAGCTCATATGTGTGTTACATGTGTATTTTAATGTGATTATGTTTGGAGAGTGTGCAAAGACTTAGGGGGTTTGCTTGCAACGCGCAGGAGAACTGAAAGCTGATTTTGTTTGAGACTTACTAAATCGCTGGCTTAAGTGCTGGTATGTAGTTGCAGCAGGCTGCGCTTGGTGAGTCATGTGGTATCGTCCAGTCCTTTGTTGTCAATTTGTGCTTCTCTTGGTTTTTTTTCATCTGTAAAAAGTAAGAATAATACCCATTTCCAAAAGAATACTGTAAAAGCAAGTGAATTAATATGTTATAAACCAGCTTCTTTGGGCACTTGTGCACCTTTCACTTCAAAAATTCGTGTTTCATATGTGTTTTTGTAAATTGTGTAAACTTTATGTGATCAAAGACTTTCACCCTCAGATGACAAATACTGTTCATGGGCTTTTGTTAACTTATCCAGAGCAGTGGGTACTATGAAGAGAAGTCATTGTAAATAGCTTGGGATTGCTCCCAGAGGTATGATAGTATACTGAAAACTGTGCACGGTGGAGATACGGGCTTTCAAAGAGAAAGCAAACTGGAAAGGAAATGCTTGAAGATGCCGTCAAGTGCATCTCAACACTGAAGTAAGCAATTGAGCGACTTTTTAGTCTCTTAGTAAGGTTAATGGTCCTGTCATAAGAATAGATGCTGAAAAATACCCAGCAAATAGCTCGTAATTGTATGAACCTGAGACTGATATGGTTTTTGAAAGCAATGAGGAAATAACTTCTTGATGAATTTTGACTTGTTATGTGTCAAAGATAATGTGAAACTCCTCATGGGACCTGTTAGGATACTACTTGTACTAAGTTTGGGGAGATGCAGACAGTCTTACCTGAAATAGCTCCAATCCCTAGTGAAAGAGACAAAGATACAGGAGGACAGTGAAAGTCAGAGAAGGAATCAAGAGCTGGTTGTACTGGTTTTGGCTAGGATAGAGTTAATTTCTTCATAGAATGGTTTGGGTTGGAAGGGACCTCAAAGATTATCTAGTTCCAACCCCCCTGCCATGGCCAGGGACACCCTCCACTAGACTAGGTAGCCCAAAGCCCCATACAGCCTGGCCTTGAACACTTCCAGGAAGGGGGCATCCACAACCTCTCTGGGCCACCTGCTCCAAGGGCTCCCCACCCTCACAGTAAAGAATTTCTTTCTACCATATAATCTAAATCTACCCTCTTTTAGTTTAAACCCATTACCCCTTGTCCTATCGCTACACTCCGTGATAAACAGTCCCTCTGCATCTTTCATGTAGGCCCCTTCAGGTAGTGGAAGGCCACAATAAGGTCTCCCCAGAGCCTTCTCTCCTCCAGGCTTAACAACCCCAACTCTCTCAGCCTGTCCTCATAGGAGAGGTGCCTCAGCCCTCTGATCAGCTTCATGGCCCTCCTCTGGATTCCTCAACAACTCAATGTCTTTCTTGTACTGGGGACCCCAGAGCTGAACACAATACTCCAGGTGGAGTCTCACAAGAGTGGAGTAGAGGGGCAGAATCACCTCCCTCAACCTGCTGGTGACACTGCTTTTGATGCAGCCCAGGACACAGTTGGCTTTCTGGGCTGCAAGCGCACACTGCCAGCTCATGTTGAGCTTTTCGTCAGTCAACACCCTCAAGTCCTTCTCCTCAGGGCTGCTCTCAGTCCATTCCCCACCCAGCCTGTAGTTGTGCTTGGGCTTGCCCCAACCCACATGCAGGACCTTGCACTTGGCCTTGTTGAACTTTATGCAGTTTGCACGGGCCCACATCTCTAGCCTGTCAAGCTCCCTCCGGATGGCAACCCTTCCCTTCAGCATATTGATCACACCACACACTTGGTGTCATCAGAAAAACCTGCTGAGGGTGCACGCAATCCCACTCTCCATGTTGCCAACAAAGATGTTAAACAGTGCCAGTCCCAGTACTGACCCCTGAGGAATGCCACTCGTCACTGATCTCCACTTGGACATTGAGCCATTGACTACAACTATTTGAGTGTGACCATCCAGCCAATTCCTTATCCACTGAGTGGTCCACCCATCGAATCCATGTCTCTCCAATTAAGAGACAAGGATGTGGTGTGGGACAGTGTCAAATGTTTTGCACAAGTCCAGGTAGATGATGTCTGTCTCTCTTCCTTTGTCCACTAACTTTGTAACCCCATCATAGAAGACCACCAAATTAGTTAGGCACAATTTGCCCTTAGTGATGCCATGTTGGCTGTCACCAATCACCTCCTTATTTTCCATGTGCCAGAGCATAGTAGCTAGTATAGAGCTGCATTTTGGATTTGTGCTGAAAACAATGTTGATAACACAGGTATGTTTTAGTAACTGCTGAGCAGTGCTTACACAGAGCCAAGGCCTTTTCTGCTGCTCACGCTGCCCCACCAGCAAGGTGCACAGGGAGTTGGTAGGGGACACAGCTGGGACAGTTGACCCCAACTGACCAAAGGGATATGCCATACCATATGATGTTATGCTCAGCATACATAGCTGGAGGAAGGAGAAGGAAGAGGGGGGTGTTCGGAGTGATGGCGTTTGTCTTCCCAAATAACTGTTACATGTGATGGAGCCCTGCTTTCCTGGAGATGGCTGAACACCTGCCTGCTGATGGGAAATGGCGAATGAGTTCCTTGTTTTGCTTTGCTTGTGTGCATGGCTTTTGCTTTACTTATTAAACCATCTTTATATCAACCCACTCACTTTTACCCTTTTGATTCTCCCCACTGTCCCACTGGGGAGTGAGTGAGGAGCAACTGTGTAGTGCTTAGCCCCCCACCAGGGTTAAATAAGGATGCTGCTGAAGTATAGGTGATTAGTCGGGTTGTTCAGTTGCTGGCCAGCAGTTAAGGCAATGAATGGGGAGGGAGTGGAGGGGAACGGAAGAAAAGGAAGAAAAAAAGCCCTCACAAAGGTATGATAATGCTAGAGAAAATAGTCTTTTTGGTTAAAGGGAAGACGACTAAGGGAATCTTCTCCTCCAGGTGTAATTGGTAAAAGGAGATGCAACAATATTTAGTACTGGATTATCAGTAAGGAGGAAGGTGTTATGATGGATAATTCAGGTAAATAGTGGAAAAATTGTGCCTAGTACAACGTACACGCATAACTAAGAACTGAAATGTATATAAGTAGCAATGTCAGCCTGAGCAAGAGAACAAAGTGACTTGAACTACTATTGCAGGGTATGAATCCAGAAATTGCAGCAAAAATAGAAATACCTCAGGGGCAGGAGAAAAGGATTCACAAGTGGAACAGTAGTATTGCAAAATACTCACTGCGCTAGAAGGACAGAAATGAAGGGAACATTTGCAGGATGGTACTAATCATAACAGTGCTATATATAAATGTCCTGGTTCTGGCTAGGATAGAGTTAATTTTCACAAGGAGCCAGGACAGGTGAGCCGAGCTGGCCAGGGGGCTATTCCATACCATCATGCTCACCATAATAGGGGGCTCTTGGGTGGAGGGGGGAGGCCACGGGGAGGATGATGGGCAGAGGGATGGCACATGGGCTGAGTATTCGGTTGGTCAATCAGTCAGTAGTCAGATGGGTAAATTGCTTTCTGTTGTCACCCATTGTGAACATTCCATTATCAGTACTATTGTTGATTGTTTCCCTCTCCCTTGCCATCCCAGTAAACTGTCCTACCCCAACCCTTCGTGCCCCATGTTGGGCACACGCAGCAGAAGCGGAACCTGTCCTGGCTCCTTCTGAAAATTTACTATATCCTAGCCAGAACCAGGGCATTAAATAAAAATTAACATGCATTAAAAAAAAAAAAAATCACTTGCACCAAAAACACTTTGTCTTACCTTTCATTTTTCTATAGTAGGTCTGTGAATTTGTAATAGTCTTCTACTCTGGCTCAAATGTGAACAAAGGTCTTAGGTGTGCTGTTAGGTAGCCTATTCTTGAAAATATATTGTGATGCTAATCATCTGGTACCTTAGTGGAAATGAGAGAAGACAAATGCCACTTGTGTCTGATAGAGCAGATTTTCCTGGATATTTTAACTGACTTGTTCTATATATTCCCCTGCTCTCCCCAAAAGTCAGGAAATCAAGAAGATCTCAATACATAACTATGTTCTTAAATCATCTTGTCTTCAAAACACAACAATTATACTACTGGTCCTGTTGGTTTGATTTAAACTACACAGAAGAATAAACAGATAGGTTCTGGAAATAGAGTACTTCACTTAAATAAACTTTTGCAATCTAAGGAAAGTGAAATAAACTGCGGAACTCAGGGAGGTGAAGGAAGGATGAAATTTCTTCAAGTGTGAGGTGCTAAACCAGTCCTGAAACTTATTGCAAGTAAGGAAAAGGTGGGAATGGAGGATGTTGCAGGAAGAGCCGCTAAAGAGGAAGGTGATTGAGCTGGATGAAGAGCTCACAAGGAGTATGAAGAGTAAGTAAAGAGTTTATAGGTCTACACTGGAGGAGAACTAATAGTAAATAGGAGCAGCTTCCTTTAATGTCTGAAATGGGGAGAGAGCAGAAACTGACTGGAATGAATATAAATTGGGTCATTCAGAAAGATACTAAATAATTTGTCTTTTTTCCTGTATATACACTTTTAAGAAGGAACAAAGAAAAAAAAAAAGTGTTTACTGTGTAGAGAAGATCATGCAAATATGATCATCTATACCCAGAAGAGAGGGATTTCAAACACAGAACAAAAATGATAGTGGAAATAAAGTGGGTCAGTGGAAACAGCCATTTTTAAGATGAAGTCCAAAATCGGCTTTGTTAATGCCTTCTTGTCAGAGCATCACGTGTTCCAGAGCTCTGGGATGGACCTTCAGAATTGCAGATATGATAGGAAGACCTTTGTCTTATTTTTTTAAACAAGTTGAATACTCTGTACTATAATTGAAGACTATCAGATCATGTAGATGCAGAGATTTAAGTGCTCTGTGTTGATCCCTAGACAGTAATGAAGGGATCACTGGCTTTGACAGTCACGTAAATTTATTAGGATGTTTATCAAGTGTATATGCTCTCTCCACAGATTCTGTGTGTATATTCAGGCTCAATAGAAAGATTAATACTATGTGATTTTGATAGGAATTCAGAGTTTGTCATGCAACCAGTTCCTGTAATGCAGATTATCAAATTTATCTGTGAGGATACAAAAGTAAATTAAGAATGTATTGGAAAATAAAATGAAAGAAGTCTGTCTTATGAAGGTTTTACTTTACTGAATGTTTACTGGATGTTATTTAGTTCAACCTAAATGCGGTGGTGATGTGGAAGTTACAGAAGGAGGTACAGTGCTTTCAGTATTTAAGTAAGCATTAAGGAAGAAGTCTGCCGAAAGGTGACTGCTGTATTTATAGAGTACAGAATATGAACATTACGGACATTTCTTAATTTTTCAATAAAACTTAAGATCTGATTCTTGAGGTCAGCTTGTGTTCTTAATTATGATTTGTGGCTTGGAGTCATAGACTATGAAGACATATAAAGTGAAGAAGATTAATTATCCTAAGCTTGTCATAAACAGCTGCAGGTCTACTAGAAAGGAAGAAGCAATTAATAGGTACTTTAGAATATCAGCTGTCAATTTACTTTATTAGGTAAAATAAAATTCAGTGGGCTTACAGCAAGATACAAATATATGGAGCTGGTTATCTTCTATGGACTAATGAAGTGTACCAGGAGAAAGGGGCAAGTATTTTCATACTTCTGGAAAGGCACAGGTTGAGATATTACTGTATGCACTTCTAGTCAACAGTGCACTTCTAGTCAACAGTGTCTGAAAGCTGAGGTTTCTGTGGGAATAGGAAAGGGTACGTGCATTGTCAAGGGGAAGAGGCCGTTTATGAGGAGGCTGAAAGAAAGTGGCTTGTCTACCGTAGCAAATGGAGACTGATTTCTAGAAAGAAGCTTGATAAATAAGGGAAAGGACAGGAGAACAGTGAAATCAAGGGACATTGTTTATACAAAAATATATGCTGTTAGGCAGTCATGAAGGAATATAAGTCTGAAATTTCAGAATAGGTTTGTAAGCATTTCATCAACAAGATTCTGCAATATCTTTCCAAGCAATGTGATGGAACAAAATCCAAGCTACTTTTAACAACAAACTCGATTAAAATTTATAAAAGAAACCAGACGTTATGAAATCTTATGTAGCAGAAGATTTACACCAGTGACTCAAGGCTTTTTTCTGATTTTCCTGCGAGTGTTAGTCCTTGGTTCTGCATAACTCACCAACCGTTTCTTCTCATCCACAAAAATAAGAGATCTTGGATGTAAGTGGTAATTCAAAAAATATAGAATTAATTCCATGGAGTTAATAACACTTATTTTTGTTACCCAGTATTTTAGTATGTGATGTTTTGGGGTGTTTTAGATTTCACAGGGAAGGCTATTATTGTATAAATTATACAGTTTGTTGGCAAATGTCCTGTTAATATTCTAACAATTAGAACTCCATGAGAATCTTTTACAGATACATAAATTTCATTTTGATCATTACTTTTTCTCATACACCACTATATATTGCTTCATTGGTCTAAATGTTACAGTTTATATGTATGTATTATCTTTTTGGAATTGACTGCATAAAAACATATTTTACTTAACGCTTTCTGAGGGATTTGCGTTATCAGTGCATGAGACCATAAACCATTGGGCAGTAGTGAAAACATATTCTGGACCTCATGTATTCAATGAGGGGAAATAGATACTATTCCAACAGTAACTGGAAGTAAAAGTTTAGAGAGAAGAGGGTGTATTTACTGTGTGTGGTAATGTATGAATTGTTGGCTTGCTATGTTGTCATGTGCTCTCCTCTTTGAGCTAATAGGAGGAGTGGCAGTGAAATCAACTAGGAAAAGCTAAAAAAATGGATCTAGTACAGCTAAGCATAATGATGAAACATTTACATGAAGGAAAAAAGTTGAGTTGTTCCGAAGCTTCATTCAAAATGAATTGTGTTGCAGTATTACTTTGAGTGTGGATTTTTTTTTTTCCTCTCTGGATCTAGGCCAAGTCTGGGAGCTTCAGCCAAAATGTAGAATTCCTCAATTTGCTGCCCAAGAGAGGCCCAAATGCTTTCTCAGCCTTCTGTGAAGCTCTACGAGAAACCAAACAGCAGCATCTGGAGGCAGTGATCTTGAACACAACATCCAACCTGAACCATGGGATTACAAGGGTACCACAGTTTTAAAAAAATAAAATGGAGGGACTGCATTTTAGATTGGGTTTGGGCACAAAGTGATCTTTTTCACATAAACAAATGTGGGTTGGGTTTTTTCTTTTTTTTTTTTTTTCTTCCCCACAAAGGACAGGATAAGTTTTCATTGTAAACTGAAACTTGTAGTAGCCTTAGTAAAGGCAGAGGGGGAGAAATTTGGGAACAAGAGAATTTTCACACAGAATCACAGGATAGTAGAGGTAGGAAGGGACCTCTAGATGTCATCTAGCCTAAACCCCCTGCTCAAGCAGGGCCACCTTGAGTAGGTTGCTCACTACCACATCCATATGGCTTCTGAATATCTCCAAGGATGGAGACTCTGCAACCTCCTCCAGTGCTTGGTCATCTTCACAGCGCAAAAGTGTTTCCTGATGGTCAGAAGAAGTCTCCTGTAGTTCAGTTTGTGCCCATAGCCTTTTGTCTTGTCGCTGGGCACCACTGAGAAGGGTCCTGTCCTCTTTATACCCTCCCTCTAGGTGTTTATTTACACTGAGCCTTCTTTAGACTGGACAGTCCCATCTCTCTCAGCCTTTTCTCATATGTGAGGTGTTCCAGTCCCTTCATCATCTTTGTGGCCCATTGTTAGACTCTCTCCAGTATACCCATATATGCCTTGCACAGAGGAGTTCAGAACTGGACACAGGACTCCAGGTGCAGTTTTGACAGAGCTGAGTAGAAGGGAAGGATCATCTCCCTGGATCTGATCTGCTGGCAACGTTCCTCGTAATGCAGCCCAGGTTACTATTAGATTTGTTTGTGGCAAGGACCCATTGCTGGCTCATGGTCAACTTGGTGTCCCCCGGGACCTTTTCTGCCAAGCTGCTTTCCAGCCGGTGGCTCCCCAGGTGCAGCACTTTGCAATTCTCCTTGTTGAACTACACAAGATTCCCAAATATTCTTATATCCAACATGTTCTTATTTGATGTGTTATCAAGAACCCAAAAGATGCAAAGAAATTTTCTCTGAAATCTTTTAATTTAGTGTTCAATGATTCTCTGAGTAAAAAGCTACTAAAAGGTAGTCTTGTCTGTTGAGGAGAGAGGGACTTTTTCTTTATTTTGTTATTTTTATTTATAACTTTTCACTATCTGCAGTTACTAGCATTGAACTAAAGGAAGAATTTATTAAAGATTCAGTATTCTCAGTGCATTGACAAGCGTAGAATCTCACAGTAAACATATTTTATATGGAGGAATACCAGATATTTTTGAGCAGAGATGTTCTCTTATTAAAATGTCAGATTTATTAGACTACCTTCCTATTTTTTGTTTTCAGTTGTGCTTTACTATATGAACAATGAAATCTTGAAAGCAAAGAAAAAGATAGGAATCACTGGACAAATCAAGTTTTGGCAAAAACAAGGACGATATGACCTGAGTGTAAGGTTTCCAAACTGGAGACTTGGGTAGAAGTAGAGATGAGCAAAGAAGGGAAGGAATTTTGCATTGACAGAAAATGCTGCTGCTATCTTGTCATGATGTTTCCTTTGGCTGTGAACCATAATATTATTTTTAAATATATATATGTGTGTGTGTATGTAAATGCATATATCTTTGTTCCATGATACCTACAGGCTTGTACCGTAGAGAAAAAAAATAGCTGGTTTATGCTACTCTTTTTCATGGATTTATTGGATGTCTTCTAGCTTGAACACTGTTATGGATCAAATCTTCCATTCCCTGCCACTGAGTCATGTAATTCAAAGAGACTGCGCTGGATTGGTGAGTCGCACATGTCTTTGTGAATACTTGATTGGCTATCTGGTTGGTTGCTTCTAATTTCTTAATACTCTCTTAATTCAACTGTAGAAATAGGCTTGCCACAACTTTGCTCATCCCAGGAATACAAAGTTGACAATGAACTGACTATATTTTGATCAGAGGCAGGAGGCAGAATTAGGCTAGAGAATGAAAGTGAAATAGCATATTGGAAGAGAGAACCCAATCAGGTTTTAGTCAGTGTCTTTTATTCTTACAGGAAATTTTATTGCTTAAACAGTACGTGTCAGTAAAATTCTAGATTTTCCCAAGATTTTCTTCTTTGTTTAAGATATATAATAGACTTTAATTGAACTAGAGCAGTGAAAAGATACTGATTTTGGGCAGTATTCGTTAACTTAGACTTTCTTCTTCACAAATAAGTTTCAGAACAAGGCCTTATATATGTCACATGGGCCCAACATAGATTTCTATAGTTTCTGTTGAGTGCAGCAAATAAGCTTTTCTTTAGCAAGCTTTTGTGACTTAGATCAGGGAACTGGTTGTTGGAACGAATCTCCTCACTGTTTTTTCATGTTGCTTCTGGTAATGCCTGGAGTTCTTGTGTTCCCTAACCGCAGCTTTAACTGTGTGCTGGTTACTAGGAGCAGTCTCTCATGTTAAAGAACCAAGTGTCTAGGTTTTGAAGGCTTTTTTT
>VXBL01001168.1:0-22456 GCA_013400195.1 Aramus guarauna | reverse complement strand
GGCGGGTCCATCTTGGAGCTGGCTGGCATTGGCTCTATCAGACACAGGGGAAGCTTCTAGCAGCTTCTTGCAGAAGCTGCCCCTGTAGCCCCCCCTGCTACCAAAACCTTGCCATGCAAACCCAATCCAGTTAGTGACCAGCTGGAGTGCAGGCCATCTGAGCAGGAATACTGAGCAGATGAGGCCCTCTATAGACAGATAGGAGCAGCCTGACGTTCACAAGCCCTGGCCCTCATGGGAGACTTCAACCACCCCAATACCCGTTTGAGGGACAACACAGCAGGGCATAAGCAAAGAAAGCCAACCGTATCCTGGGCTGCATCAAAAGAAATGTGACCCGCAGGCCAAAGGAGGTGATTATACCCTTCTACTCCATTCTTGTGAGACCCCACCTGGAGTATTGTGTTCAGCTCTGGGCCCTCTAACATAAGAAGGAGATGGAGCTGTTGGAGTGAGTCCAGAGGAGGGCTACGAAGACTATCAGAGGGTTGGAGCACCTCTCTTATGAAGACAGACTGAGAGGGTTGGAGTTACTCAGCCTGGAGAAGAGAAGGCCTTGGAGAGACCTTATTGCAGCCTTCTAGTACTGGAAGAGGCCCACAAGAAATCTTGAGAGGGGTTGTTCACAGGGACAGGTAGTGATAGGACAAGGGGTAATGGCCTTCAACTGAAGGAGAGTAGATTTAGATTAGATGTTAGGAAGAAATTCTTTACTGTGAGGGTGGTGAGGCACTGGAACAGGTTACCCAGAGAAGTTGTGGAGACCCCAACAGTGTTTAAGGCCAGGTTGGATGAGGCTTTGGGCAACCTGGTCTAGTGGAGGGTGTCCCTGCCCATGGCAAGGGGATTGGAACGAGATGATCTTTGAGGTCCTTTTCAACCCAAAGCATTCTATGAATTGCCATCCTATTTATCAGTCTTCCGGTATCTATGCAGTTAAGTTCCATTCTTTCAGTCTTCACTTTGGTAGAGAAGTGGCTGTACTTCACTTAGGAAAACTAGTAATGTTCCATGACTGAATCAAGCCACTCTCTTTCCCTAGGAATGCGATTACTGCCTTCTCCAGCATCTTTCTTTTAAATCCCTATGAAACCAAGTGGTACAGAATCTGTTAGCATTTTATTCAAGAGGGCAGCTTTAGCCATATTATAGTAAGACTTGCACATGCCATGTTGTCAGAGTTCCTAAAGTTTTCCACTTTAAATTGTTGTTTTGTTTTATTACTGGTGTTTGATTGCCTGAAGTACAAGATTATGTATCTGTTAAGTTGCTCCAGTATCCTAGCCAGACTCAAGTGTCAGTGTAAAACCTCTGTAAAATACACATTGTTTTCTCCTGTCTTAAATCCATATGTACCAACTCAGATAACTTCCTGCACCCCGTGTTGGACAGTGTAAACTGTACATGTCCTAAGTGATTCCTACTTCACAATGTTATACTTAGGACTGAATATTACATAAAAGAACAAGAACATTTTGCTGTTGTTTTTTTTTTAATGGAACACATGTCTTTTGTCCTGTAAATTTGATGTATGTAGGGTTTATTTCATAACAGGAGGACCATTTGTATTTTTCTGTGTATAATGACCCACTTTCCCTGTGCAAGCCTGGAAAGTATTAAACATTTATTTTTTCTCTCTTTCAGGAGATGCAGAATGCATTGGAGAGATTCTCTAAGCTGCCAGATCATCGGGATGTGGATTCCTGTATTGTAGCTTTACTTTCCCATGGTGTGGAGGGTGGGGTTTATGGCAGTGATGGCAAACTACTACAGGTACATTGCTGTGTCCTGATGTGTTGTTGTAGGTTATCTCTTGGAAAGTAACAATGGAAAGAGGAAAAAAAAGTTGAGACACTTTTTTAAAAAGGAAAAAAAAATAATGTCTTGTGAGAGGAAAAGGGCAGGGGGCTGTCTATGAGAGGTCTGTAAGATAAATGATGACATAGAAATTGGGCAAGTAGGAGAACTTTTTTCATTCTCTCTTCTTGTACAAGTACGAGGTAGAGTGCATGAACTCAAACTAGTAGGACCTGGGGGCGAGTCTGGGGAAGGCATGTGTTTGTCATACAGAGAGTTTGGAGATAAAGGAGAAAATATCAAGACTGGTGAGGTCATAACCAAAATACAGGGAAGCAAGTTGAAACTGAGTTTGGCTCACAGAAGACTGCAGTGAAGAATATTTGTCTGTCTTCTCTCAGTTGCAGGAGGCTTTCCGGCTCTTTGATAATGCAAACTGTCCAAATCTCCAGAATAAGCCCAAAATGTTCTTTATTCAGGCCTGCCGGGGAGGTGAGTGCCCAAATACTAAAAGCCATGTATTTGGCATGCCATTAAGGCTCATTTTACACACATACACACCCTCACATGCTGTCAACTCTCCTCTTTGCTTCTCTCAGGTGTAAGTGGGACCCATATTCACCTCCCTCTGCCCTGCTGCTGCCACTGCATCTGTTGCTCTGTAAGTGTCTTTTGCTCTGCATGAGGTGTGTGCATTGACTTGCAGACCCCAGAGCACCTTAGTGATACAAAGCTCTATCATATTCCACTCATATATTGAGGCTTTCTCTTGCTGTGCCTGCAGTAAGGGGAGTGGGGCATATGGTGCATCAAATTGCTGCACAGCATGGAGTGGTACACTAGCACTGGAGTCTTGTCTGAAGTCCTGTCTTTTTCTTGATCTTGGATGTGTTGTGTCTCATGTTGTCTCTTGAGCTATTGAAGTTTGCTCCAAGTTGTCTTTTATTTTCTTTCTTCTCTTCACCCTATCCTGCTTTCAACCTGCAAATGACCTTTCCTTACACCTTTTTCCACAAACTATTGTAGTAATAGAATTGTTTTCTTGATTCTCATAGATTGGTTCTATTTCATTCTTTCCATTCTTATTATTTTTTTAATTCTGCTGTTCATTTCCCCTCCTTTTGTAACAAAACAAATGTCTGTAATTAACTACCTTTCAGATCTGCTAATGACCGCATTTTTCCCTAAAGTGTTTGGACTTCCTGAGATCACTGTGAAACTACAGATACTCCAAAGAGAAGTTCTGTCTTAAAAGCTTTGGTTTTTTTCCCTTGTGATAGTTCTAGCTTTTCCCCCTTCATTTCCCTTGTTCCTTGCAATTGTCTTTTCGTTTCTAGCTGAGCTTTATAGTTTGTCCTCTATCCAAGAGAATGTTTTGTTCACCTGTTACCTACTCATGTTTAATCCTAATGCAGAGAAAAACCTAAAGTCTACAGGAAGTATTTTGGGTATCAGAAATATTTGATCCTTCTAAGCATTTGGAAATATTGTAATGTGCATGTCTACAATATGAATTTAGTGTGATTGCTTTCCTTTATGTTATTGAACCTTCAGATACTCTTGAACAAATGTGAATATGCAGGCTCATAACAGCGTGGACATAAGTGTAATGAGCCAGCATTGGCAGCTGACCTAATTAGGTTTCTTTGACTGTAATGTTACCACAATGGGTCTGTTCACCTTAACAAATTAGACTCAGCCTTCCGATTCCCAAAAAGATTTCAGTTAAGGAGGCCATGCAAAATGCTGCAGAACTGGGATACTGCAATAGGCAAAGGATCGAGACTTGGGCAACTGAAAGGGAAAAATCTTTCTTTAAATTAACAAAAAAGCACAAACCTACCTTTTTTTAACTTGTCTTTTGAACCTTGATTAACAGTTGGAGGGCAAAGCTAGTTACAAAGTAATTGAACTGTCAACAAAAACATGCCTTTTCATGTTAGCATTCAAACATTAGACTAGCCAATACATTTTTTTTTAATTTTTTTTAAAGCAACATTTAAAAGACTGTAGAAATAGTGTGGACAACTTTAGATTAGTACTCAGTCTCTCTATGCCATGCAAGTTAGCTGGAACCAGTTGAAACAAAACGAGAAATGCATAGGTTATCCTTTTTCCCTAAGCTTCTGTAATAAGCTTTATCTATCTCCTATTAATGACACATTAAAAAAGGATAAGGAAGAGTCAGTACAGTCTACTTAATTTTCAAAGAGCCTTTGGCAGGAGTCTACTAAAGAATTGAAATAATTCACCTACAGCCATGGGTGCCGATGGAAAGCAACAGGCAAAGACAAATAGTCAGATGCTGCTTAACATATGTGTTTAATATAGTAGTTGATCCACCAATGTGAAGAACTGTGGTAAATAATGACAAAAAGGTAGTTGGCAGTTATTTAAATCATTTGGGAAAACAGTAATCTGGGAGCTTCAGTAAAATTTAAACAGAGTGAACCAAATTGGGTGGGAGGTATTGGTGATATGAATTAGAGGTTAAGTGTACAGAGGAATAGCTTGATAGGGTTAGTGTTTTACACTTTAGTTATGTTGCTAAGTTGACTAAAAATGAAGACAAATGCATGAGGAAGACATCTAATTCTGAAGCCTTAATTAAAAAGGTTTTGACTTTATGGGATGATGATGGTGTGAATAATATAGCTTAACTATAAAATTACCCGAGTCCTATCTGAAATAACATAATCTGTGAACAGTGCTCTAAATTTTTAAGATACAGAACTAAAAGGTTTTGGAGAAGTGTAATGAAAGGCATAAAAAAACGGTGGTTAAAAATGGAAAAATTTACATTGCTACCATAAAGAGATGACGAATTAACTTTCTGGAAGTACTCAGGAAGTTTGACCTATGGAGCCTCAATCATAGGCTATATCTAGCCTGTCAGACAATCACACCCCCTCCCAATGCTGCTTTCATTTTGAAGGAAAAGAATGACGTTGCTGACTTATGAACAGCTGAATGTCAGAGCTCAGAGGGTTGTGGAAGGTGGCACAGAGTCTAGTAGGAGGCCTGTAGCTAGTGGTGTGCCCCAGGTGTCAGTACTGGGTGCGGTCTTACTCAACATGTTCATCAGTGACCTGGACAAGGGGACAGAGTGTACCATCAACAAGTTTGCTGATGATACAAAACTGGGAGAAGTGGCTGACACACCAGAAGGCTGCGCTGCCATTCAGTGAGACCTGGACACACTAGAGACCTGGGCAGAGAGGGGCCAAATGAAGTTCAACTAAGGCAAGTGTAGGGTCCTGCACCTAGGGAGGAACAACCCCAAGCACCGGTACAGGTTAGGGGTTGACCTGCTGGGAAGCAGCTCTGCAGAGAAGGACGTCTGGGAGTCCTGGTGAAGCTCTCCATGAGCCAGCAATGTGCCTTTGTGGCCAAGAAGGCCAATGGTGTCCTGGGGTGCATTAAGAAGAGCATGGCCAGCAGGTTGAGGGAGGCTATCCTTCCCCTCTACTCTGCCCTGGTGAGGCCACATCTGGAGCACTGTGTCCATTTGTGGGCTTGCCAGTTCAAGAAAGACAGGGCACTACTGGAGAGAGTCCAGTGGAGGGCTACAAAGATGATTAGGAGACTGGAGCATCTCTCATATGGGGAAAGGCTGAGAGAGCTGGGTCTGTTTAGCCTGGAGAAGAGGAGACTGAGAGGGTATCTCATAAACACTTATAAATATCTAAAGGGCATGTGTCAAGATGATGGGGCCAGAATCTTTTCAGTGGTGCCCAGTGACAGGACAAGGGGCAATGGGCACAAACTGGAACACAGCAAGTTCCATCTGAATATGAGGAAAAACTCCTTTTCTGTGAGGGTGACCGAGCACTGGGACAGGCTGCCCAGAGAGGTTATGGAGTCCCCTTCTCTGGAGATATTCAAAACCTGCCTGGATGCAATCCTGTGCAACCTGCTCTAGGTGATCCTGCTCTAGCAGGGGGGTTGGACTAGATGATCTCCAGAGGTCCCTTCCAACCCCTACCGTTCTGTGATTTCCTAGGCATGATTATGAGATGCCACCAGTGTCACTGCATTAGTGAGTTAGAAATCCACATGCATTTCTTAGGCGTGACCTGGCAACAAAAACCTAGAGCCATCATAACAGAAAGGCCTCTGAAGTGGATGCTTATGCCTCCTAAGACTAGAATCTGACCCATGCTGTTAGGAAGTATGTAGAGTAGTAGATCCTCATCTTGCAACAAAAGGGCAAAATTATGTAGAAAACCCGTAAAATGTGGTTTTATTTTTCATACAGGATATCTGGACTATTAAAGTTATTGCCACTAAGCAGTTAGTCTGGATTACAATGGAAATTCTGCATCATGTAAGCAACCAATTGAGAACATCTACACTTGTCATAATGCATACTAATGAATCATAGAAAGGACATTAAATGTTCTCCACAGTTTAAACTGATCTTCATGTACTGGAGTTCTCTTGTGTTTGAGGTCAAATTATTTTGCATTTTACTATTGCACAGTTTATGCTTTTGATTGAAGCAAGATGTGTTATAGTCAGGATTTAGAATGAGGTGAGCTATTTGGTCCATATTTTCTTGATGTGTTGGAGGTAGACCTTAGCAACTAAAATTATAGCTCGTTTGAGTTCTGCATGAGTAGGTAGGTAGCATTGCAAACAAGACTAGACATTTTTGGACATTTCTAAGGTAGGTAAAAGTGGAAAATAGAAATTTTTTGGGCTAGGCATCAAATCCTTCCATGCATAGTGAAGAACTATCAGAAATTTCTTTGCTTTCCGGTTACCCCATGATCTGCATAGGAAAGGAGAGAGAGAAATAAATCAGTTGGCATGTGCACTAACTGTCCTGTTAGGCTGAGCAAGTTCAGCACGTGTTGGTATTTGCATTAGTTTGTGCAGAAGAACTCTCAATGAGTTTTAAAAACAGCTGAAAAGCTTGAAGTTCATGCAAAAGCTTTCTACTTGACAGCACTTATGGCATTGCTGACCAGTGCCCAAAGCTAAGTAAGTACAGGAAAACTATATCCAGTAATTCAGGATAATTTCTCTTTTTTTTTTTTTTTCTTTTTTTCTTTCTTTTCCCTCTTCCTCCTCCTTGTTGATTCCCCCCACCTCCAGATGAGACAGACAGGGGAGTGGATCAAAGAGATGGGAAAGAATGGTCAGATTCCCCAGGCTGTGAGGAAAGCGATGCAAACAAAGAAGAAAATCTCAAGCTGCGTCTGCCTACATGCTCTGATATGATCTGTGGATATGCTTGTCTGAAAGGTACTGGGGAGAGGCCGTAATTGTTAGGACATAAGGAGGTTTTATGCGTCTGCATTCACAGAAAGTTCATCATATGCTCTTTCTTCTCAGGCACTGCGGCCATGCGAAACACCAAACGTGGATCCTGGTATATCGAGGCTCTCACCTCTGTGTTTGCAGAGGACTCCCGAGACACTCACGTGGCTGACATGTTGGTGAAGGTGAGCTGGAGCATCTTTCCTCTCCCACACTTACCTGGTTTCCGAAGAGACTTCCAGTGCTTCAAATTGCTAGGATTGATCTGCTGTTAAAGCAATTGCTCTTGCTTTGTTTGTAGTGAACTTTCCCTGTTTAGAGATATATATGTATATTATATAGATATATATGTATATGTATTATATAGCTGTAATATGTATGTGTGTATATATATACACACAGTTCCACAGCAGTTTAGGCAAAGTAAAAATGCTGTTTCTTTGACTCCTTCCATCTCACTTGTGTAGTTGCATGGTGAACTTACATGAAGAATTAATATGGCTTGCCAAGAATTACTTTTCTATAGAAATAGCTTTTTTTTCAGACGGTTTCATTCCCTGAACTGCCTCACTACATAGCTGCACAAGTACTTGCACTTACATAAGGTAAAGATTAAGAAAATGGCAGGAAGAGGGAGTGAAGACAGCACTGTGACCACAGCAACTTGAGCTGCTGTGGAACTGCAACCTAGCTCTCTATCCTTCTTATAATTTAGAAGGGCGATGCATAGGGGACTACTTAATAAGTTAAACAGAATAATCTATGAGTACAGAAAGCAGTGACATTTTTCTGACTTCTGTCTTAGTTCTGCCAATTTTTTTTTTTTTTTTAATCTCACATCCAGGTGAATGGGCAAATCAAACAACGAGAAGGTTATGCCCCAGGCACAGAATTTCACCGCTGCAAGGAAATGTCTGAATATTGTAGCACCCTCTGTCGGGACCTTTACCTGTTTCCTGGCTATCTGCCAGGGAAATAACCCTGCCAGCTCTTTTGGAAGAGAGATACTGCCAAAGCTGAACTTGTATGGATGTCTGCATTTTCCTTCTTATGGGCTGTGACATCAGATGTATAAGCAAGGAAAGGTTTTTTATGTCTGGCCAGTCCAATTCTTGGTCTTTTTCTAAAATAATGTGGCAATGCTCTTTGTAATCTGATTCAGTTCAGGTTTTAAAATTCTAATATCCTGACTTATTCCATATATATAGAAATTGATGGAAAGATGATCAGCACTGGAACTGGAAAGAGGTGGGAACATCCTTTGGAAGGAGACATAAGGACATTTGTAACAAGCAAAATGAGTCTGAAAAGGGAAACAGACTAATCATACAATTTTATTAAAAGTTAAGCCTTTCTGAAAGGCAAATTACTCATAAAATGCTACTTATGCTTATATTTTAAAATTTTTAAATACTTTCTGTCTGGTTCTTCATGCAGGACAGTCAACTCCTGTGCATATTAGAAAAGGGCTCCCTTGTGAAGGAGAATCCTTCCCCTATCTAAAATGGAAAGGTATTGTACTTGACACTTTCCTATCCATTCTGATTGCTTAGAAGTCTATTTTTGCACATTCCTTCTGTAGCCAAGTTATCAAGAAAACTGTAAGACATCCCAGGTTATCAACAAAACAAATAGAGATCCGGGATTTCTCATAAAGATAAATAAGTCTCCATACACTGCCCCAGAAATAGTTTTGAATCTAGAAATTCTAGATTAGCTCCCCTTAGTCCCAAGAGTGAACATGGAATATTACTTTAGAGGAATTTGTTTGCCATAGTACCTGTGTATCACAACAGGCATAGCATTCAATCCAGCAGCTTCTCAGGAGTCTATAAATTGCACTGTACAACTAAATCCCTGGAACCCTACAGTCTTGTACAAAAGGATCTTTTGTCTTTTGTTTAACTAAAAAAATATTCAAGGCAGCTCTTTACAGTCTAAGCGTGTTGCTTGGATTATTCATCACTGCAGTTTGATGTTTCCCTTTTAAATAAGAGGGAAATGTTTCACATTACTACCCTGTTATGTGAGTTTTCATTCTTCAACCATGATCATTTAAAGCTTTTTGTTTAGCTGATATTGTTTGCAAAGTGTCATTTCAACTGGTCTGTAAGAACTGTGGAATAATCCAACGCTTCTTTTAGAAACTTCCTACACAGTCTCTTCATGCTGTAATTTGTCTCCTGCTTGTGTCCACTTGCAGTTACTCCCATCTGATGTGATGTGGAAGATGGTCATTGTTCTCTTTTTGTGGTAGAGCCTAAATCCTGACCTATACTGGGTTACATATGGACAACAGTCTGTTCACTTGAGTCTTGATCTTCTTCATTTTGTAGCAGGAAGTTGACATAGTTCCTGGCTTACTCTTTTTATGTAAGTGTGGCTTTTAAAATATTTTTTCAGGATAGAATTATGAATAGGAAGCACAAAGGGATATGGAGGGAGGCTGGAAAAATAGGCATGTGCTTTTTTTATTGTTCTGCCTAGGAAAATGAAAGCTGTATTTCCTCCAGTTGACAAAAATGCAGCATTAATACGCATCTTGCGCTTCTCTTACACACACAGCATGATAAACAGAACAAGGATCATACTTGCCAATTGGTGCCTTACTCTGAAGTTTAACATACCAGTTTAGGGGCTGTTGTACCTTCCTGGAGTATAAACACTTCTTTCCTGAGTGCTCCCTCTCTGAAATGGTGCAATATTTTACAGATGCATATATTGATGAAGCAGTCCGCTCTGATGTATTAGATTTCTGCAGGATCGCATCAAGTTGCATTATCACTGCCACTTTCATATATACTTTTTGTATACTTGTATTTTACTGCCTTGAGGTGTA
This sequence comes from Aramus guarauna, assembly GCA_013400195.1. Taxonomy (NCBI): domain Eukaryota; kingdom Metazoa; phylum Chordata; class Aves; order Gruiformes; family Aramidae; genus Aramus; species Aramus guarauna. The sequence goes on along the minus strand of VXBL01001168.1, from coordinate 12,555 downwards.
AAAAATAAAGAATTCTTGTTTGATTAATCTATGCAGTATCTTCCATTTGGAGACTTACACTTCTGTACAGAAATGGAGCTTCTATATAAAGAGAATTTTGCATAATTTCTTGAGACAGTAACTGCCAGAGATGCTATTGAACTCTCAGGCAGAAGCCTGCTACTTGCTAGCTACAGCCAGTATGGGCTGCTTGTGAATTTTGGTACCTGGGCTAAACTAAAGTGAATACATTTTTGAGAGAGCTATGAGGCAGAACTACTGATTAGGGGGCCAGTTTCAGCACATAAAATACTGGAATTGGGAAAATTGTGGGCTTGGTGTTCTTGAAAGAAGACTTAGTGCCAAAAAGAAGGGATCCTGAAATGAAGGAGTCTTGGAAGGAGGAAGGGCCCAGAAAGAAGATGAAGATACCAGCTGGAGGAAAGATCCTGGAAGTGGGGGAAATATCCAGAGGATCGGAGAGCTGCATGGAAATGACTGCCAGGGCATGCCTGGAGGCATTGAGTTACAATGCCCAAGGCTGGTCAGGGTGAGCGGCTGCACAGCACAGAACCAATGCAACTTTGTTCCACCTTCACCTAACAGCAATGATCTCGCTGCTGGGAAGGGAAGCTGAGACCTAGGTAATGCACCTGGGAGAAAGCCAGTGAGTGTGAAATAAGAAGGTAAAAGCTCTGTTCTCATTCCTTTTAAAATAAACCCCGGTATCCAGATCTGACAGAGTAAATGGCAACATCTATCTCATCTGTGACACGTGGAAGGATGTTTCCTGTCTTCTAAGTTCTCTTTTTTTTTTATGGAAAGACTACATTGTTTTTTCAATAATACCAAATTCTGGTACAGGAAATCTAGTAGTAATGTTAGCAGTGTAATTACCAACATCTACCTATGCAGAAAATGTTTCTAGTAGTGCAGAAGATGAAGTAAACAAGATGTTTGGTTTTTCCAGAGAAAGAAGTTTTGAGCTACTAGCATAGTTTAAAGAATTATTTTAATAGCCAGGATAGCAAGGAAGTGTAACTGGTTCATATTTTGGCTAAAACTCAAAATAATAAGGTCAAAAGTTTCGTTGTGTGGGACAGGAAGTGAAAACAGAGAACAGGATATAGACATGGTACTTTTACAAATCTCGAGTTGCATGAAAATCATTGTATTTATTAGTAGAACAATGCATAAATGAATACAATTGTAGTAATTCTAAACTGGTTTTGTTTCCCTATTTGCCTTTATGAAAAGTAATACTTTGTAAAAATAGCCATTGATCTCCTTAAAAAAATTAGGATATACAGAACGTTATTGAAAGAGGGCGTGCTTTCCAGAACATCAAAAGATTTGGTTAAACTTCCATAAAACATCTTGTACAATAACATTATGCCAAGCTGATTCCTAACATATGCTGTACCTGTGTTCTTACCCTTGTCTTCCAGGTATGAGAATTCTTCACTACATCACAAAACTAAATTACTAAGTTAGGAAAAGGAAATGCAAGAAAAAAAAGATACTGTTATGTAATGGGTCATCTTTATTACACAGTGATGATGTCACTAGCATATACATACAGAAAAGGAAAGGAATGAAACAATCTTCAGAGAAGCTGTAATCAACCATTATCACAGAGTCAGCAGCCTCTGTGCGAAAAGGAAATGCAAGACAAGTACTAAATCATACTCAATGCATTTTGACCTAGCGTTGCTGCTTTTGCCATTCTACTTGTAGAATTCTCTCTTGTGAAGGTTTGGTATTCTTTTGTTTCCATTTATCTGTACTTGGTACCTTGTTTATGACCACTGTTACACATAACTTAGTTTCCAGATTAGAGTTTTACATAAACTGTTATGCCAGCATGCACAAATTCTTAAGAAGACATTTTCTCTGTAATTCACTACATCTTTAGTATCTTTGAGCTACTACATTTTTAGTAGCTCTACATTTTCAGAGCTTAGAGTTGTAGTCAGGCTTCTCTAACTTAAGAAAAATAACAAATTGCTGTGGTTTAGGCTGTTGACTTTTTTTTTAAGTTTTTGTTTTGTTTTTTTTTTTTCCTTTGTCACTCCTAAAAGTTCTGATTTTCAGCTGCAAAATAAGAAGAAACAGTAACACCTCTCATAGAAACCATCATGTTGTATTGAGAAAATACTTATTTAGATTTTGATCTGTTATGCTCAGGTTGTAAAGAAAACCAGAAATTTTCTAGCTATGAGTATTTGATCACTTGTAAAGTGACTTAAAGGGTGAGGAGAAAAGGTCACACTGAGCATGCGCCTAACTTTTCTGAATTGATTTTTACATAGATTTAAACAGTTAAGAGGCAGTGGCAGCTTATAACATCCCTAGGAGCTCTGTGGCTTGGGTATTCCTTCTGCTCAGCCCAGAAATCCCAGGCTTTCCGTCCCAGGTTGATTTTTGCATTTGCAGGTTCAAACAGTGGCGAGGCTGAGTGTGCATCTCTGAAGCAGACGGACAAGGTCGGCTACACAGCCTGCAACAGGTAAGGCACTGCCTTCAGCAGCACCTAGCGTCAGTGCTGCCTGGACTCAAAGCATAAATACAGACAGCCACCTCCCCTTCAGCTGGTAAGGATTGAAGTTCAGTAGTGAAAGCACTTGCGCACCACTCTAGGTTCACCAGCACATTCATGGATCTATTGGGTACCCAGAAAGCGTGGCCCCTCTGTCTCTCCCATACTCCTGCCCAGATCTTGGGCCTTCCTGTCTGCTCTGTGGGTCTGCTACCTGCTGGTTAGTCTAGCTTGATGCTTGCTAGCAAACAGGTGCGCTTACAGGCTCCCCCCACTCATGGGTCACCCTGACCAGACCCAGGATGTTCTACTTGCTGGTTAGTCCAGATTGAAGTTTGCCGCCAAATTAGATGTATGCATCCCACGTTTGCAGAAGATACAGACACTCCCCACAGCAGCTAGCACCCAGGACAAGGGCTGTGACCCACAGTCCTGCTCCAGCCGCTGGTGCTGAGCATCCCCAGCTCACCCTGCTCACGTTGGTCCCCTCAGCAGTGGTGCCCAGGATGTGCGCTAGTCCCATGCTAGAGGCTCGAGCAAGCACTCACCCACTCCTGCTGCTGACGCCACAGCCCTGGGGTACCTACACCACTGGTCTGACTCCAGCTGCTGCCACCAAGTTCCCTCACATTGGTCTCACCTTAGCTAGCACTTGGAGCACCCAGTGAGATGACCGACAGAGCTATGGCCACTCCAGCTACTGCTGCTGAGACCCACTTGCTCCGGTTTTTGGCTCTGCAGCTCCAGAGCCCCTACACTCCTGGTGTGACTGCAGTTGCTGACCCCAAATTCACTCATGCTAGTTCACCAGTCACTGGCACCTTGTCCTCACAGCACTCACGTACATGGGATAGTGAGATTTCATGGAAAGACAGTTAAAAAAGGATTTAATAAGAAGATAGGACAGACTCTGGTGATCAGGATGCAGTGCTCAGTCAGACAAGCATGCTGACCAGCCTTGGTTTTCACAAAACCAGCCACTTTCCATCTATTTTCCATTTTGTTCCTCCCCAACCCTTTTCCTTAAGTTTTGGATAGTCCCACAGACCCCTACTGATGTTCCAGGACCCTCAACATTCCATGAACCTTTCCTGACTGCTGTTGAGCAGCTTTGACTGGTTTTAGGTATAACAAATTGGATTAAGCATAACTTAACCATTATTCCCATGTCATTGCAGTCAGAGCTTAAGAAAAAAAAAAATCCACAACATTAACACAAGAGGAAAATAGGAGATCTTTTCAAGGTAGTTCTTAGGAATTAAATTACACATATTTAGATGTTAGAATATGCATTCTTTTGGTGTATCTGTCCATCACAAAATGTTTCAAAACTTGAAATTCAATTCTGAGGATGATAGGAAATTATTGGAAAGAAAATGAAAAATGAAAAGAAATTAAATAAAATAGAGAGTTAGAACCTCATTAATTCAACCTCATGAAGTTCAACAAGAAATGCAGAGTCCTGCACCTGGGGAGGAGCAACCCCTGCACCCAATATATGCTGGGGGCGACCCAGCTGGGAAGCAGCTTAGCAGAAAAGGTCCTGGGGGTCCTGATGGACACCAAGTTGCCCATGAATCAGCAGTGTGTCCTTGCAGCAGAGAAAGCCAATGGTATCCTGGTCTGCATTAGGAGGAACGTTGCAGCAGGTCAGATCCAGGGAGAGGATCCTTCCCCTCCACTCAGCTCTATCAAGGCTGCACCTGGAGTCCTGCATCCAGTTCTGAGCTACTCCATACAAAGGAGTATACTGGAGAGAGTCTAACAATGGGCCACAAAGATGATGAGGAGACCAGAGCACCTCACATATGAGGAAAAGCTGAGAGAGCTGGGACTGTTCAGCCTGGAGAAGAAAAGGCTCAGGGGGATCTCATCAGTGTAAATAAACACCTGAAGGGAGGGTGCAAAGAAGACGCAACAAGGCTTTTCTCAGTGGTACACGGTGACAGGCCCAGAGCCAATGAGCATAACTGAAACACAGGATGTTCCCTTTGAATATCAGGAAACACTTTTTTACTGTGAGGGTGACTGAGGACTGGAGCAGGTTGCCCAGAGAGTTTGTAGAGTCTCCATTCCTGGAGATACTTAAAAGCCATCTGGACATGGTCTTAGGCAACTGGTTCTTGTTGGCCCTGCTTGAGCATGGGGGTTGGACCAGATGACCTCCCGAGGCACCTTCCAACCTGCACTGTTCTGTGATTCTGTATGAAAGGTATTGAGTGTTGGTTATGCCAGTTCACGAAGGTACAAAGACTGTGAGAAAGGTTGTTTATTTGTGGTGAGATACTGTTGCCAGGGAATCAGCAATAATGGGTATGCTTTAAGAAAAATTGTGTTAAATGTGAGGACACCATGTAATTTATATAAGGAAGTAGTCTTCCAAGGCCTGCTAGGAGAACTTGCCCTCTCAGATGCTGACACTTCACAAAGTTGTCCCAGAAACAGGTTGTAGGAATAATCCTGCTCCAGTTGCAGGATGGTTCTTTTGTCTCTAATTTTGGTAATTTTTTATTTTCATCCTCTTCAATCCTAGTTCGTCATCAGCCCCCACTCTTTCTGTGGTCCCACTGTTGACCCCTTCCAAATGCAGTGAAGAATGATACTGCCTGAGTGAGGAGAGGGAAACCTTACCTCCTCTTAATTTACTAAGCTGTCCTGGTGCCAGGGCAGCAGGGAGATATTAAAGCAGGGAAGCGGCTGCTGTGTCCAAGCGCAGACTGAACAGGAGGGGGCAGGGAGTCTCTGGTTACACTCTCCCTCTCTTTCCCTCACCAGTAACCTTCTCTTTCAGGGTGCTATGTGGGATTTTAGCTGAAGCCTTGCAACTGTTTTGCTCCGTGATTTTGCCCTGGAGAGCAGACGGGAAGACGTTGCCCTGAAAAACACCTACTCCACAGGACATTGTCTCTGGGGATATGACTGGGGCTGCCTCTCCAACAAAAGCGTTCCGATACCAACAAACTCTGGTGAGTACAATACCTGCAGGAGGACAGAATGTTTCCTACACGACAGCTGTTCCCTTCTCTGCTTAAGGGGCTAAGCACTTTCTTTGCCTTGTTTGTATTAGCAAGACTCTGAGAGAGTTCTGCCTGAGCACATGCCCCAGTAGTGTCTTCCTCCAAGAGAGAGTGAGGCTAGATTCTCCTTTTCTCAGTATGAAAATGGAAATTGTTCCTAATACCCAGGGGTGAAAAATTTACATCGCTGAATTCACCGGACAAGGAAAAAAAATGCTGCAGAGACTCGGGGCTGATTCTGTAGGGACACCTCATCTTGCAGACCTGTGTAGAAATGCAACTGCTGATCATGAATGGGTTTCCTTTTTCCAGACAACCACAGAATAGGCACTGAAACCTTTCCCTGCCCTTTGCTGCAGCTCCCAGAAGATGTGGTTAGGATTCTGCCATGCTGGGCATGAACGGGTGCTGTGAGAGCACAGAGCATGTTGCTCTGTGGCGTCGTTTGGGCACGTCCCAGAGGGGTCTTGCACTGCTTTGTTTTTATGGGTATTTGGATGCAGGCTGTTGCCCCACTTTCTGGTTTAAGTGCTTTAAGAGATTACTGCCAACTAGAACTTATTTGTTGCATCTCCTGAGTACTCACACTTCTCTGGACAAGCTGAGGTAGCAGTTTGTACTGTATTTAAAAAGGCACTTCCTTTGGTAATTGAACTGAGAATTGGCATCATACACTCCAGATTGCCTAAGGAACAGCATGAATGGAATTCCAGCCTCTAAAAATGAATGGTGACCTGTTGGTTCCTGAGCATGCAAAGTTTTGGTGGCAGTGTTTGGAGACAAGCAAGACCGTGTTGGGACTGAGGAAAACATGAAATCTCATCTTCTTTGAGCTACTGCAAAGAAAGATGGAGAGGCTATTTATAGAAGCTAGAACATCTGATTTACTAAGGGGAATGAATGTATGATTGCCTTTGGGAACAGAAAGCTGAGGTGAAGACCAGAAGAGTATCTTTCAGTCCAATATTTTCTACTGCTAAGCCCTGCTCTTGTGTATGATGTAGTGCCTTATAGATGAATGAAGAATTGTATGATCTTTAGTGTGATCATATAGCTCTTTATGACTGAAAGTTTGATTTCAAATCCAAAATTATGTAATGAATGTAAATTTCTTAGGGGTCCACATGGGCAGATCAGAAGCACGTGCCCTCAGCTCAACAGTGTTTTACTAAGAATGCTATTTATCACTTGTCAAGTATTAAAATTGCTGAAGGAGGCAATCATTACAGTGTAAAGGCTGGATTATGAAATATTTCATCTCTATTGGCCTACTTTCTGTAGTCCAATACAAAAAAGTATCATCCTCAACATCAGGATTGAGTAGCACCAACAGTAGAGCATTGAGACTGGGCCTAATATATGACATAATGGGATTGCAGTGGCTTGTTTGCACAGTATACAAGCACATAAGGTTTGTGGAGGGAGAACAAGAGTTGGGTTCTGAGATCAAAACTTCAAACTGAGTTGGTTTCTGAGTTGATCAAATTGCATGAGGTACTGAACTGTAAGGAAATACTACAAAACTGAACAAAAGCAGTCATAAAGAAGAGAGCATGAGACAGCAAAAGATGCAGAAATAGCATTACTTGGGGAAAATGGCTATATTTCTTCTATAACTGTAGCAAACTCATGAATCTCTAGAATTTTCAGTTTTAAATTCTTTAGAACTAGACTGGTCAGTATTTAGACTGGTGACAGTTTTCTTGAATGCTTGTGGGAAGACATAACTGGTATTAGATTTCTTGAGTTCAAAGAGTATAATCTGTATAACTTGAGCTAAGGCAAGTCTTCTTTGACAAAACATTTGTACATTACCAAATAGCTATTCAGGAGAGAAAGCAAGATGATGTACTGCATAATCTTCATTTATTCATAAATTTATCCCAAATATTTGCCACTGAGAGATTTTTTGGCTTCTGGACAGGACAGGATTGTATAATAAATGGTAGGTGTTTGATCCCTCAAGTGTCTGCATGGATAAATTAAAAACGTCTGTATGGATAAATCCAAAATGCTTAGTTCTTTAGTTGAATTCAAGTCACCTACATCCCAGGTAAGCTTTATGCTAAGGAGGCAACTATACTACAACCTATTTCATTAGAGGTGGCTATAAATTTAGGAATTCTTTGAGAATGACCATATACTTGAGTCCTTGATGAATTATTTCTCAAAATGTGAAAAATTAAGAACAGTTATAAGGGTCAGGTGGCAAGTGAACAAGGGACTATAATTTGAATGCAGGTGCCTCAAGTGGATCCCAGATACTTTTGGGACTTGAGTATCTTAGCAAGTTATGCCTTAAAATGCTATCTTTATGAGCATACTCCTATCAAGTATCATCATTACCACTATCCATTCCATGTGGTCAGTCATGTTAGTTCTTTCTTGTTTAATGAGTGAACAGTAGCGGAGAACATTTCCATACATCAGTTTTCATACATGAAGCAGTCACTGCTCTCTGGGCGTGCTGGTCTGTAGATAGAAGATGGTAGGTCATCACCTGACTTCAAAGACTGTAGGAATGACTGCTGGTTTCCCTAATTTAGAAAGTTTATTGCAGTGTCACAATCCAAAACCTAAGTCACTTCTGAAACCCTTATACCTTGGGATAAGGAGACATCGTAAACTAGGTAGTTGCTGGTCAATCTTCAAGGTCACAAATCATCTAGATAAGAGTGTTAATGAGTCAGCTGGCCATTTCTTGTCCTTTGATCCCTTCTGTGACTACAGTATCTCTGCTTATTTATGTAACATGGCAACTTTAAAAAATTTTCTCCTTGTGGCTCAGTCTTTTGCCATTTCTCTCCCATATTCTCTTTTAGACGTTTCTTTTGCAAGTGTTCATTGCCTGTCACTTACTCTTTTACCATTCTCTTGTTATCCTCACATACCTTTTTCTCACTCTTGCCTTCTGCTGTGTCTCCTCAGTTTGTTTCTCTGCTGTTCCTGCTCCCAGTATATATGAAGCCAAGTGTTAGGTTTCACAGCTGTGTTTTTCTCTGCACCTTCCTCACATCACTGCCATTGGATTCTGTTCTATAAATATCCCGTGTGACCCTTTCCCTGTGCTGTCCCAAGGCAGTGGGGAGATTCTCCACAGCCCCCCTCTCCTCTTTTTCTTTTTGAAGATGCTGTCTATCATACAGAAAGTAGTGTGAGAAGGCAGAAGAGACCTGGAGAACTGAGGTCATGAGAAAGATCACCTGTGCAGATTTCTATTGCTAATTCCAAAACTGGAGAAGACAAAAGATGCAGATGAATACAGGGCCAAGCTCTACAGGGCAAGATGTAGGCTCCTGACAATGACAATAGAAAAGAAAGGAGTTCTTCAAGCTTCTTGCTGACTAATTAAAAGTGCAGGCATTTAGGAGCATCACCTAGTGCTATTAGGGAACAATTTTTAGCTTCTCATATTCAGTCTTTGGGTGGAGAGAGTCACCTCTTGTATATTGACAGTATTTGTTGGCTCACAGGCTGGCCTCTGCTGAAACCAAGAGAGGCAAAAAGAAGAGATCCCTTGCCCGTCTTTCCGTAAGTCTGACTGGAATTTAATATCTACTGAAGCTAAAGGCTTTTTATGCACTTATCCACCATATTCACCTTGCTGTCTACTTCCCCATGCTTTGGCATCTACTGACTTAGTTCTACAGGCATATTTGAAGATCTGCATTCATTTCTCTCCCCACTTCCCATTAATGGGATCACAGAACTAATGCCTTGCCTTGTCAGGAGCTTGCTGCAGAAATCAGTGATAGGGTCTTGTCCTGGCTGCATTGTACAGATGCCTAGGGAGCTGAAAGGCATTCCCCTGCAATGTACACATAGTGGTGCTCCTCTTCTGTAACTGTCAGTCATTCACTGGGCAAACAAACCTCTTACTTTTGTGCTGTGTGATTGTGCCTGGACCTTTCCTAGCTGACGGATGGGCCAGTTTCAGAATCCCAGTGAGTAACAGTGTGTTTCTGGTGCCACCAGGTATGCCAGGAGGAAGGCTGAGGAAAAGAAAAATGAGAACAGGCCTACTAACAACTAGCTTTTGCTTAAAGTAACATGGATTTAATTTTAAAGATTTTAGTAGGGTGGAATACACATGCCATTCATCGATTCTGAATTAGGAGCATGTTAAAGGGTAGCTTCAGTATAGATTTACTTCTCCAGAGTGCCAGGCCCTAGAGACAAATCACATTCGTAGCTATTCTATCCACCCTTTTTGCAAATAATCTATTTAAGAACAACTTGCCCAAGCAATAAAATAGTGCTTTGTGCATCACTGCATGGAATGATGTTCAGAGCTGACCTACCTGTTTAAAACATGGGAATAGGAAATTTTTGTATATTTTGCTATGACCGTAAACTCCACTGTGAGACCTAGCAGCTTCTTGAAGGAATTATCTGATTTCTGGTTTGTATTGCTAGAAGACCTGGTCTTCATAGTTCTGTTGATAATCTGCCAATATTTTGGTTTTGTCTCTATCAAAGTGGAAAAAAAAAAAAGTCACAGAAAGATTTAGATGGGAAGGGACCTCTGGCAGTATCCAGTCCAACCCCCTGCTGAGGCATGAATTTCCCTTGTTGCAAGTCATGGCTGTGGCCTCTTGCGCTTTCCCCGTGCCTCCTTGAGAAGAGCCTGGCTCCATCTTGTCTCTACCTTCCCTCTAGGAAGTGACAGACAGCAGACAGACCCCCCTCAGCCTCCTCTTCTCTGGGGTGAATAAACCCACCTCCTTCAGCCTCTCCAGTCAACAACCCAAACAAGACTTCCGGGGGTGACACCCACATCTGCATACCAGTCCTGGTTTTTACTGACCTAAATGCTTTTCCCATGGAAGAAGTTTGATTTAACAGTAAGATGTGCAGCAGAAAGGGCACCAAAGACCCTGCCAGGCTGTTGCCCACTGCTGGAGCAGTTGCAGCCTCACAGGTGCAGGTTGCCTGCAGGCACCTTACCCTAGCCCACACAGTCCTAGCAGAGTGCTGAAAGGGACCTTTTCTGCTACTTGCAGAAAAACATTTTTTTCACCCATTTCCAGCATCAGTCAGGTACTGGGTTCTGTCATGAAGGTGTCTAAAGTTGCATGGTTTAATATGTTATTTCCAAACAATCCAAGGTGTCCAGGTACAAAGTGGAGATCTTGCACACCAGGAGCTAGCTGAATAGCAGTGGTGTTCTCTTCCAGCACAGCAGTTTCCTATTCCTGAGAAAGTTGTCACACCTATAACACAGTAGCAGTAAGAATATCTTTATACTTCAGTGAGTTTGTCCAGTTACATGTCCCTTACTTATAATGCTAGAAAATTTAAGCTTTTCCGCAAATTGTACAGACCTGTCCAAGCAAATAAATGCCAAGGGCTGGCAGCATGTTGATCAATCTAACTCTTGCCATTGATCTTGTGTTATAAAGTAAAATAGCCTGCTTGTGTGTAAATGATATAAGGGAGAATCCTACGTTAGTTTGAAACCTAATAGGGTAGCTGCATGCTATAAGCTTTTTACGTGGATAAAGAAAGTACATCATTGTTTTGACAGCTAATACTTGTGTGCTAATTTGGCAGTATAGCAGATTAAATTATTTCAGACAAGTTTGGGGTAGGGAGGTGGGGAGTGGAAAGACCATGTACTAGCATTCCTGATATTTCAAAAAGTTAGACCTGTTGCTAGTAAAATTGTCAGCAACAGTAGTAGAGGGGCAACTGGAATACAGAGGTTACTGCCCAAGCTGTACAGCAGGTGGCATACAAAGTACAGTACATGAGAAATAATGCAACAATACAGAAATGTATAGCAAATACAAATCCTCAAGGTAAACTCAGCTACTGTTAGGAATCTCCACAAAATCATGGCAAAGAACCTGGGCATGCTGGAGAGAAGCTGGAAGTAAACACTACGTAAAAATAATTTATTTTGTCAATGCTTGCTTTAGTGAAGTAGCAGGAATTGCTGCTGAAGTTGCTGCTCTTAGTATTGATAGAACAGCTTCCACATACCTGTATGATACAATAATATCTCTCAACTCATTAAGACAGAGAAGGGTAGACATAGGCTATTAATGTTGGAGATTATCTTAACTGAATCTGCTTATTTAAAGTGTTTTCATTTTCTATTAAGTGACTTTGAAATCTGGTTCCCCAAGTAGGTCTTTGCTGCTTATCTGCATGTGAAGACATACTATGCTTTTGTATTCGATAATGGCACAAATCTCCACATTGACCACAGGAGTAGCAAAGAGACGTTCCACAAGTTGTTACTGCAACAGACACTTCAATCTTTGGATATTGTTAAGGATATAGGCAGGGTTCAAGGATTTGTTCACATTGTTAAAAATGAGCCATATATCTCTACAATTCCTGCCTCCTGGTGAAGTAATTGATTCTTACATATCCTTAAAAGTATCAAGTGACTGTTGGTATTGACAGTCACCCATTTCCACAAAATATTTATAAAAGGTCATGAATCAGGAATGCTTGCCTATCAGCTATTGGCATTGAGAGTAGATTCTAAAAGTACATAAGAATACAAAGCATCTTCATATTTATTGCACAGTGCTAATGCAAGCGTGAGTCGTACCTATACCTTTTCAAAGAAAGCCATTACCTGCAGCTCAAAAAACTCTGACATGCAGTACGTTCTTTTCTGATTTTATGATGTGGGAAACACAGTGTTTAAGTACATTATCTTGTGGACCCTCAAGTTTGTCAGATTGAAGTTAGGCCAGTTAGTCTTAACTGTGCATAGCCTAGCATACACATTCTTTGATTCTTTGTAACCTACTGTAGTGACTATGGATGTCTATAACCTGAGACTTGGAGCTACTCAAAGCTCTGCTGGGACACTGGAGAGAATAGAACTTGCCTGAAGATCACTCACAGAAGTTGACAAAATGTTTCACTGTTACAAAGAAATCACTGCTTTTAACATCTACAGAAAAATAACTATCCATTTTTGAGTCTGTGGATTTGCCATGCTTCCCCATATTTATATATTTATATATCAGCCATTGCCCTCCATACTACAGAGGTTTT
>VXBL01001165.1:496197-523914 GCA_013400195.1 Aramus guarauna | reverse complement strand
ATTTTTTTAGCAGGTTAGTGAAATTCCTCTTTAGCAAGATGCTGCAAATAATAAGCCAAGTTTAGGATTGCCTAACTACTATATAATTTTTATTTGCAATAATTATGACTTCCATATTGCCATGCACATCTTCAGGGAACATTACAAATTCAACCTCACTTGTATGTGTTTGCTTATTGCATTTCCCAAATATCCAAATTTTGCTCTCTGTTTGAAAAACCACATTAGCAAGGTAGAATTAGTAACCTAAGGTTAAGGTAGATGTCCAGAAACAGGTTTCAAATGGATCACAGATTAAATTTTTGATTATACTTGTACCAATTCTCCTCACTAGACATTTTTTTTGAATTTCTGCAGCCATGGAAGTCAAGCTTTTATTCTCACTGCAATTTCATCTTTATGTAATCCTTCCATGGAATGATATATAGCATTCTTCTTTGATGTCAAGTGGTCACTATGAAAGCTAATATTCTTTCAAGAAATATGAAGCTCCCTGTTTTCTTTTTTCTTCATCTCACTTCATCCTGTCTTCTTTTTTTGTTATAAAAAGGAGAATTAGGGCATTTTAATTCATAATGCACATCACACAGATGGGTTAAAGCTTTTCCACTTTGATCTCCTAAAAACCTCTCAAACCTTGTGATCAAAGAACTCCTTCCTGAGATATGAGTCCTGCAGCCATTGGCTGTTTCGCTGAAATTGGTGAGAACAGGACCATTCCCAGGAGCACATCCTGCAAGGCTGGCCTTGAACAACAGGAGGTAGAACGCTAACATTCACTAGCTAAATTCAGATTTCCTCTTTCTTGGCAGTTGGTGCTTCCTCATTATCAACTCTTCCATATCTCTGGCAACTGATCTATTTCTACTATGTAAAATCTACGTGTTTTCACGTTCTGCAAGTATGAAGCTTTAATCAGTCTGTATCTTCATTTATTCTACACTTTTTCTAATAAAATTCTTTTCTTCTCAATCAAGTGATAGTGGATTTCATACCTGACAGCTATGTCACAACGGGTTTCTAATCAATAGCTATTTTTCCTCACTTGAACTTATTAATTTAAAAGGTCAATCTTGGCTGCATGAAAAAGAAACACTGACATGCATTTTAAATTTGGACAAATAGTATCCTGAAAAAAGGATTAAAAAGGCATTATATGCACACTTACTTACAAAATGTGTACACGCAAACACAAATCCACCAAAGTTAAGAAAGTTTTTATGTTTTAACCATTTTAGTAGAAGCAAGTTAATATAGAAATACTCTAGAATATGGAGATATATGACGTCTAGTTCTGGTTCTGCTCCTGTGATTTCAACAGAACTGTGAGAGGGTTGACCAATGCCTCTATATTCAGTCTGGTCCTGCAGCAAGATCTTCTCCCTTAATTGTTCTGTTGCCTGTAGCCTCTCTTAATCCTGGAAAGCATCAAATTACTATGGTTTATTGCACTCTAGATGCATCTTTGTATAAAGCAGCCAGAGAAGGCATAAATGGAAGTAAATGTTTCTTCTTAAATATTGTTCCTAAGTGTGAACTTCATTTTATACACTATCATTTAAAGCACAGTTGTAACCTTTATTCAAATATCAAATTGAACTTTGAGATTCATTAAGGCTGAACAAGATAAATGTTTCTTGCTTTCCATTTCCACACACTGCCAGCAGTTGTTGGTTCTAACCTAACACAGAATAGGGCTAAATTTCATGTTGAAACCACAGGTTCTCTTACATCCTTATGCCACCACAACTACAACAGAATATAACAGTGATAAAACCAGCTGTCTCAATTCCCAAGGTTATTATCTAATCTCTCTTTACATGTTATTCCAATCACTGACCACACAGGTCTGCGGGTAACCATTTTCTCATCTCTTTCCATACACTTAACCATTCTTAACATAATTAAGTAAACCTCAGGTGATAACGTACTCAGCCTTTCACTGGAAACAAACCCAATCTTTCTGGGTATTTCAGTTTTGGGTGCATGAAACCTGAGATTACATGGCTCTAAGAGCAACATACCATAACTTATGGGAGCAATCTTGGAAGTGTGATTGCTACTAAGTGTAGTTCCCACTGGGTTTTAAATTTTTGGGTGGGAAAAAAAAAAAATAAAGAAAAGAAAAGAGCAGAATAGATGTCTTTTTAGATGCAGCTTGCTCTGTCCCATTGCTTTCTGGGAGCAGGAAGGGGATGGAAATGTTTTGGAGATAGAAAGCTTGAGTTATTGTATACTAAGTCTTGAAATCATATATTCTACCTGTTTACAAAGAAAGGTTCTTATACAAGACAGATAAAGGGGCAACAAATTAACTTTTTGAAATTAAAATAACTGGCAGAAAACAATATTAGTTTAGAAAAGTTAACTTGTCTCCTTTGATGGCAGATTTTAAGACAGATTTTCAGACACCCAAAGTTTCTGTAGAAATCTTTTCTAAATGTCATCAGGTTTTACTCTTTGTCTAAAAATGGTACATGTCACATCTAGTTTATCTCCCAGCACAGTAAAATAATGAAAGGAACAACAAAAGGCACTTTTAGAAGCACACTTTTTAAAAGCATCTGTATGCTTAAAGTCCCCTCCTGGACTAAACTTAGCTACATGATCGCAACTGAAGGCAGAATTCCTCCCAGGTTTTAAATATGGAGTTCCAACAGCAAACACTTAAGGCAGAAATTATGCCCTCAGATACACTTCAGCAGCTGGAGTCTGGTACATGTTTTGAAGACAGAATATGCCCTTAAGAAGTAAAATAAAGGACAGTCTCATAACCTTCAAGGGGGTCACACTTAAACATGACGCCAAGGGGGCACAGTACCAAAGCTGACAGCAGCAGCTGCGTCTAGTAGATTAGAATCCAGCCTGTCAATGTAAAATATTTTTAATATAAATATATATTACATTCAACATACACAACAAAAGCTTTTCTCCAGTCCTCTAGATAAAGCTGATAAATTTCCTTTCTTGCGTTGGAGGTAAATAGCACTTATTTTTACCATTCTGCACTGTTTATGCTTTTTAAGTTAGTAAAGACATATTATGGATGACATTTTCAGCTATGAAGCATAATAGCTTTTGAATCTATAGTTAATCATTGCTCTTCATGCTATTTTTACTTTGTAAAAGTATGAACAGCTTAAAATATCTTTCTTTTTTCCACAATCATTTGCTTTGGAATAATTTAAGGAACTAAGAGGTCTAGAAACTACCATGATGCCACCCAGATTTCATGTTCTTAGCTTCAGAATATCATATTTGTTATGCAAAATCTCTAAAGTTTCTAACTTTGCGTTCCTTCCAGCACTGTTACTGTGCCCTTTTCTAGGTTGATTTTAAAATCTTAATGGATGAAAATCTATTATATTTAGAAATGAAGATTCACACATATTCCATATAAAACCTCACTGCATTTGATTTCAAGTGCTGTTTAAACAAAATGCACCAATTTATACGCAATTTATATTTCAATTTGCAGAAAAAAGATCAGAAAAGCTTGCATGAAAACTTCGGTTATTGTCATTTTATGATAGACACTGCATTTGCTTTAGAACACACCTAAATCAAGCATCATGATGGCAGCATTGCTTCAAAGACTGACATCTACTTTTTCAACTTCAACATTTGACTGCACATTCATTTGATTGAATAACTATCCTTCAAAAGTTGTAATGTATCCATAATGATAACATGCAGAAGTATCAGGCACTGCAGGAAAGCTCAGTATACTACTTTGAAATGTTTTCTTACAGCACCATTTCCACCTTCAAAACACTTCAAAGAAAACATTCTTGTGTACCCTCTCCATTTCAAAATGGACAATCGCAATAAAAAATAGACACAAGTACTTTAATCTCTTAGATTGAAGTCTGATTAGAGTCTGATTTCACAGCATTCTTTTTTCAGGTTTTAAAGGTAAATATACACTTCATATATATTTGTACTAAATACAGAGCAAAGACACAGAAAGAAAGTAAGTAAGGCTTCTAATTAAAAATACTTTTTTTACACTTATTCATTAGAACCTCAGATTCCTATTGTGCTAGTAAAAACATTACAAGCAAAATGATACAGTGAAACCTAGACAGAAGTAATGTTTGTTTTGTTGTTTAGGGTTTGGTTTTTTTTGGAGTATGTTCCATAAAAGAGAAGACTGATTTGCAGTTAAAGTCTTAGCAGGTAAAAGAGCACATACCCTAAAGGGAGAACAGAGCTAACTGTACTGGTTTAAGAAGTTTTCACTTATGAAAAGGCTCAGAACTATCAAGTTCCCTGTGCTAGGGAGTTTTGATAAAATTGTATTTCAAAGGGTTAGAGAAAACCAGCACAATATTCATAGAAAGAGCATTGAACAGCTTTGAGCTACTGAGGTGCATCGCCTCAGCAGCTCAGCATACTGCTCTAGCTGTGTCTTTCAGCTGTGTCTTTCCACCTACCTCTATGGGCTCTGTGGCTTCCCTGTTTAGGTTTAGCACAAACTTATCGGAAGCTTGCAACATCAACATTACCCCTGTACAGTTTCTTCCCATATCTCTTCCTTATTTTTTACACCAAGAGCATTCCAGAGAGGATGAAACCTTGCACAAGCAAGCTATTGTCAGAGAAGACAGTTCGGCATAAATCAAGGAAGCAGTCTCCAAGACAGTAAGGTTTGCTGGCAGAGAAAGCAGTCTCACATCTAGTATAACATGTCTAGCATGGGCAAACATCATGGTGTTAACACTTCTGGAGACGAGTGTTGTAATGGCTCTCTGTAGCATTGACTGCTGACCAAAATAATTTAATACAAAAGGAAGAAAAATCTAAATATTTTCCTAAGTAAGTAATCAAAGTCAAAGATGAACTTTGTTTTTATTAATGGAGTTAGATTATCCTAAAGGCACCAGACAACTTCTTTCTTGGACAGATATATTGCAAGCTCATTTCTGGCAAGGGGAAAAAATGCTCAGATGTCTTCCCCAAAGGAAAAAAAAAAAATTGTATACAACTTGACCTCCCAGAAGTTTTGAAAATGATGGATCATTTACTTGTCCTTGACCATCACCTCAGAATCCTGTCTCTAGTGGACACTTCAACACTCATAACAATAGCTCTTGCAGTAGATTTGAAAAAGAATAGCTAAAGAGTAGCTATTATTAGAACTTGAGTTTAATTTTGCAGAAAGTTCAAGTATCAGACTCAGCAACCTGAAAAAGATGCTGTATTACAAGGCCCAGATCATTGCATTTGGTAGTTTTGGGGGGGAAAAAAAAGAAGAAAAAAACCAAACCAACCTAACCCTCCCCAAAATCCCAAACAAAACCTGTATGAAAAACCAACTGATATATCAGTGTGATTTTGGTTTATAAGAACTGAGGAATTAGTTAAAAATTTTAGTAACTAGCTCCAGATAATACATATGGGAAATTTTAAAGGCATAGATAATAAGACTAAGGCTGCAAACCAGCTGCAGAATTCTCCTCCAAAACAAATGGGCTACTTTCATTTTCCATGATATTTTAATTGAAATAGATGGAAAAATAGAAAGAAGAGTATTTATATAATTTAAAAATAAGAAATATATATTTTTATATATTTTATAAAAATTCTCAGAAGTTTGTTCTCAAAAATCCTTGAATCACAGAATATTAGATACACATAGTTCAATGGAAAGTGATGACATAGCTCCGATTCAGTTCCAGAACTGGTGCAGTCCACAGTCTCCTCCAGAGCTAATACAGTATTTGATCAGTTTAAATGTACACAGTAGATTAATGCACAAAAGTAGCATGACTGTGGGAGGGACCAGCTGAGTAAAGCATTCTATGAGGATTCATGGAGTATTATTTTGACATTGGGCTCTAAATCTTTATACTGAAAGAAATAAAACCTATGAAGTAATGATCTGAAAGCTTTGTTCCCTTGAGATGAACACAAAGAACTCAGCGGAGATGGAAATGCATGTTCAATAAAGAAGTAAGCACTGAAGTCATAACAGCTGAAACTAATTATTAGGAAATTTTTGCTATGGATTATGACAGAGTTGGAACCCAGTGCAGAAGCACTAAACTGCCCAATATTGATAAACTAAGTAATATTTTCCAAGTTACATCCTTAGAACTTAGTCTGATTATCTCATTTACTCTTCACATCAGAACTAAGACCATCTAAAACCTATAACAGACCAGAATAGGACCCACTGAGAATTAAATAATTTTGTAAACATAAAATAGCCCAGAGGAATGCCTCTTCTCTCTTTAAATTATGGTTTGATAAGGACTGCTGAAAATGTGCAGAAGTGTCAAGTTCTGAGGGGTTTGTGTTTGTTTGTTTGTTTGTTTGTTTGTTTGTTTGTTTAAAAAAAGGGAAACTTCTTACAAACATATAGAACCATTCATGAATATATAAAACAAGAACTGCAAGTATGTTTCAGTATCAAACAAAAAGGGTAGAACAGGATTTCTGGATGGATTTTCTCATTTTAGCTTAAAAGTTTATTGCAAGTGCATTTTCTGCATAATCAGAAATTTACGGTATTTTCATATTTTGGGGTTTGAAGACACTTGAAACCATTTAGTAATTCAATTGCTTGAGTGAATTGAACCCAGTTTCTAGAAGGGCAGTCTTGGAAAAACATTAATTTCAACATATCCAAAGTTTTCTAAATGCAAGATAAAATACTACACGTTGAATTTGTTACAGAGTTCCATGTGTAAGTAAATAAAAGTAAAACAGGAAACATCACCTGCAGAATCACGGTCATTGAATAACTAAGTGGAAATATCACATAAGAAATGCTACCTTGAAGTTATTGACAATCCGTGATTGTCCAGAGATTAGGAGTTGAGTCACATTCAGTGGGCATCAAGAGGGCTGGGATAACAATTCAAACAACCCTCTCTTCCTTGAACCTTCCCCCAGAAAAAAACAAGGGCATTTACAGTCAAAATATTTTCCGGTTAACTTTAGCAGGTTTTAATAACACTTAGGTGTTATTACCAAGTTATTTCTAATTTCTAAATATTCTTCTTCATAAAAGAAACATTGCCTAGAAATTATAGGTGAGGCTGTTCCTTCATGTCCTTTTTGTATTCCACCACACCACGCCAGAGAACACTGTTGTCAAGTCGGAGAAGCTAGTGCAGCATTATTGTTTCCTTACTGTACTTTAGATACTCCAACGCTGTTCAGGATAATCACCTGCTCTGCAGTGCCCCTTGCTCACGTGTACCTATTTCTTTGTTGTACCGGGCGTGCAACAGAATGAGTCTAAGCACTGTATTGAGTGAGCCCTTTATAATAATACTTTCCCCTATCTGAACTTGTAATACTTTTCACTGTCCCCAGCTCCCTGAGTCCCTGGGCAGCATGACCCAACTTTGATCACCTGTTCACAAGAGCACAGAACACTTTAAAAGAAGTGTTTATCAGGTCATGATGAAGTCAGACTTATTTTCCCCTCATTTGCCAAAGCTGAGTGGATACATTAAACAATCTCATTGAACAGACCAAAACCTGGCCACACAGGGAATTTCCATAAGGAGAGTACTTTCTAATTCTCAGTATCCTTTTAATCTAAGTAATTGAAACATTCTCAGAAAGAATGCACTTTGTTACCATAATTATGGCTTCTAGAAAACACATGCAGTGGCACCTCTCACAGTTGAAACTTCACAAAAACTTCTTAGCATCCAGGCAATGAGCAACTAAATAAAGAAAACAAACATTTCAAGCCCACAGAGCTACCTAGATGTATACTTTCACAGAATACTAAAATATGAGTCATAAACCCCCAGAGTTTACACAACAGGCATTCATTTTCTGAAGAGCTGGTTGTTCCCACAACCCACCAGGAGCACTTGCTACTTAATGTATTCCATCTCATCACACAGGAAAGGGAGCGATGGGTTCCAAAAAACAACTAAGTAACAGAGTTCTGCTCAAAACACAGCAAATGCATTCTAAGGCATGATTCTACTCTTTTTACAGTGTCACAATTTAAAAAAAAAAAAAAAGAAAAAAAAAAGAAAAAAAAACCAACCATCAAGAAGCTAGTTTAGCATTCTAAGAACATTAAGAATGTTCTAATTCCTGTTGTATCTAAGATATGAGTATACCATCCTCTGGTGCTATTCCTGATCTTAAATGCCCCACGAGCTAACCCACTTAAAAAATTAGCTGCTCATTTATTGCTGTTATTTTTCACTTATTCGAGTCAACCTAAGATACTTCATTACAGTTGAAGCACAGCTGACCTTCAGACCTCCTCTCCAAATGCTAAACTTCACCACCACACTGTTCATAATTGCAGCAGATGGTTATAGGCTTAATATGCACATGTGAACTTTATAAGGTCTGTTCTCATCTCCAAAGAAGAGGCATGGAAATGTATCAAGGTCATCAAGCCTTTCCCTTACTCGCTAACTTGAGGCGGGGAGGAGGGAAGGAGAAGAGAAGGGCTGGAGACAGAAAAACTGAAGAAGTCCTTGCCATGGTGGCCCAGCCTTTCTGTAGTGCTGAGTCTGTGTTGGTAGTTAATGCAAACTGAGGCACTCTGCTGGTTCCAGTACCTTTATCTCTTTTAAAATTTATTTTAAAGGCTACTCCACCTCTCCCTCTATGATAACTAGTTTCTTAATTTTATTGTAAGAATTTAATAATTGATAGTGATTACTATTGCTATGATAATCATCATCAATAACTGTCCATTTCTACTCAGTAAAAAGTGCCTTTGATTTAGCACATATAATGCAGCAGCTTAGACTCAAAAAACTAAAGTTAATTTTAACAATCTTGCTACCTTCCCTCAAGTAGTTTTTATTTCTCACCTAACCCCTAACAGGATTTCTTCGAAATATATTTTTATTGTTTCATTTGTACATTAACTTTACCAGTTCATGGAGATGTTGGAATATGAACCTGTGAACATATTAATGAATACAAATCACTCTCTACACTGGATAATGAGCATTATACTGACTACTATACTATGCCTCATCATTATAACAAATGATTAAATACCCATTTACTGTCAGAGTTAATGTTTCTTGATTTTCTTCTCTGTTTCAAAGCTATGTTAAGAGAAGCCTGGCTTGTGCTTACTACCTGTTGGCAAATTGAAGGTACCAAAAGACAGGTGATTTCCCCAAACATCCTTACAGCACAAGTGTGAATGAAGACCTGTACAGCTGTGATGTGCAATGGTACAGGCACAAGGAACAGAGTCATAGAAGAGGGGATTTGTGCTGTTGATTCTATCAATGGATATGAAGTGTGGTTATCCTCTTTTCAACACTGGCTAATATTAGCTGCTTCCAGGCAAGTTTTGAACTGCTGTATCAGACAGTTTTATGAAAAAAACCCCATCTATTAGATAAGTGTATTCCTAATCCTGCAAAGTCACCAAATGCCTGGAAGCATGACAGCTGATATTTCTTTCAGCTTTTTAATCCAATTTGGAACAGCTTAAATCAGCTTAAGGAATGAGTTAATAGAAAACAGCAGAATAATTACCTTCTATTTCAGTATAAACATCCTGTTAAAATAGTAATTAAAAGGGGAAAATGGAGAAAAAATCCTCACACAAAAATCAAGTGTGATGAGGAGAGCCTAATGCATAGGAAGGAAGGAAGTTTTAAACCCTAGGAGGAGAGCAAGTAGAAGGATACCAAGTAACTTCTGTCCCACGGAAGAAAAATACAAATCAAAAGCACTGCATGTAGCTTCAGACAAGCCTGTTCAAAAGTTTGAAGCTGAAGAGAAGTTTTATTTCTTTTCAGGTAAGGGAAAAACAAATATGGACAGATTCTATGATACTCTGATATTTGCAGAGCAAAAGCTAAGCAGCAGGAAAAAAAAGAGGAAATAAGTGGACTTTGGAAGTTAAGTCAGAAAGAAAAAATAAATACGAACAAAATATCCTCACTGTTTGCTTGTCTTTGATCTGTCATCTACAAAGTCTCCCTCCTAACTCAGCCATTAGTGATGAGCCAAGTTAGCACAAGTTGCTTCAAAGAATCAGAATTTTCAAATGTTGATGTGACAGCTACTCTGGTGAAAAAAACCCCACAATAATAACAGAAGAGAGAAAATAAAAGAACCCACATTCCCAGAAGGTAAACAAAAACCTCTGAGAAGCCCAGTCCACAGTGTGACCATTTCTTCTGGTCATCTGACTAGTAGACAGACAATGGAGAAACATTTTCACCACTGTGCTTGAGCACCCTTTACCAGATCAAATGCCTTATGCAGAGTTTCCTCTCTTCCTCAGCTGAACCTAGTAGCAATCTGTTTTGAAACAGTGGGAAAGGAAGAAGAAATTTTAGATTTTTCAACAGTAATGCAGACATTTTCCCCTTGGCTCTGCAGAACATATACACATACTTTTTATTACTTCTTAGGTTGCTGCACAGACCTAAGATGAAGTATGCTGGGGGACTAGGCAACTATTTAGGTTGGACTGCGATACTCATCTAATTGGAAAGGGAACAGAACTGTATTGCAAAGACTTTTCATAGTTCTAGTACCTTTGCAAAAATAAAAAGCATGATGGCTTCAGTTAACGTTAAATTTAAGTGACCCATTGATTCTAAATCAAATTGGAGGACTTCTGGAATACTATTTTAGGTTTCTTTCTTTATGATTTTACTGAAAATAATTTTTATTATTCTTGTTGCAATTTATTGGATCAGGTTTTGGTGGGAGGGGGCTGCAGATGTGGCTTTTGTGAGAAGCCACCAGAAGTTGCCCCCATATTGGACAGACCCAGTTCCAGCTGGATCCAAGATAGATGAGAAGAAGGGAGGGGGTAGAGGGATGGTGGGTTTAGATTTTTTTCGTTATTTCTCATTATCCTACTATGTTATTAATTGACAATAAATTTAATTAATCTTCCCCAAGTGAGTCTGTTTTGCCTGTGATGGGGATTACTGAGTGATCTCCTTGTCCTTATCTTGACCCACAAGCTTTTCATCATACTTTCTCCCCCCTGTCCTCTTGATGGAGGGAGGGAGATAGAGCCTGTTGGTGGGCACCTTACAACCAGCCAAGGTCAACCCACCACAATCAACCACTCAAACAAAGGACTTAAAACCAGATCAAACTAACAGAAAAAAGTTATTCATTTTAATATAAGAATATCTGTGTCAGATGAAAGTCAGCTTCCTAAGAAGTTTGATACAGGCCAAGCAACTAAGACATTAAACTTGGCAGACGATCTCCCCCTCAGGAATGCGTGAAAGGACTCAGGGGTAGCTACTAACTCACATCCTGTATCCCAGGTAAAGCAGCAATGTATCATCTCATAATGGAGCTTTGGTCACCTCAGCAACATTGATATTTGACAGATTACTGAAGAATCTAAAACAAAGTTGTCTGAAACCACTACAGGAGAGAATGGAGGTAAGGATGGAAAAGCATGCTTTAGCTGGGTGGTAAATTTGGGATTGGTTGAATCCACATCCCAGAGTAGAAATCTCCCTACAGGAAAGTAGGGGAAGAATTAGACTCGAGTGCAAACTGGAGGATTGACTTGAACCAAAAAAACCTTTGAGTGGAAAAAATAAATGAACACATAAATTTTTTTTTGTTGGACCAGCATATTCTTTTTCTAGGTCTGAGGGAAGAGGGGTTTTTTGCTTTGTGTACATTCTTGAAGAAGTGAACTCTGAATGAAATTCTTACAAAGTTGGAGTTCTGCTGGTGGTTACAAGTTGGCAACATGTACTTGGGAGGTGGGGTGGGTTGGGGAGACGGAAATCATGGAAATCAGTGCTGGATGACTTGGACTAATGGGACATGACATTATGAGACTCTGAAATACCAACAGAGACACTACTAGCGATGTTGCACAGTGTTTAATGTGCAATGTACTGGGACTGTCACAGTACTGCCTCCCCAAAAGTGCATCCTCACCCCTTCCCTTGTGAAAGTCCTGATACTCATGTGATTGCATACAAGGAAATTTCAGAAGCTAATTCAAGAAAATGGTGATTTGACCTTTTGATCATATCTTTCTGAAGCAATTCATTGTTTGGTGGTGCAGAACCAGTATCTGTAGAAGCAAAAAAAACAGGAAAGCCTGAGCAAGAGCAGTAGAAAACGTGGGACCACAGCAGCTCCTACTTTGAATTTGTGCTGATGGATAATCCTACCTCATACCCGACTTTTCGCACAGGCCAAGGCAGTGAGAAAGCTCTTCCCACTACTTTTTTTTTTTTGCCATACAAAGGAACCTTTAACAACCCAACCTAGATACCATAATGTGGTGTCTGGGTGAAAATTGCTCATGATTAGTGGCACCATGTGCTTGGATATTTTATAACAGAGCTATGTCATAAGCAGGGTGAGATTTCTCCACAGTGCTGTCACTCATAGCTGTGACTCTTCGTGATTTTTTTAGACTCCTCAAGTGATATAGCTCCAATCCATTTAGAGACTTCATTTTTCATGAAGTCTAGCATCTTAGCACTTCAACAGGCCATAAAATATCTTTATGAAGTTTGGCAACAGTGTAATGCACAAACTGAAAGCTAGAGAGTTTCACTTTGTCAGATTCAGTGATGTGGCAGATTTATGGGTAGAATGGAAAAAAGGACAGCTGCTCACTACCTCTCCGTATAATATTGTTTATTAAACAATACAAACACACATGCATGTATTCCCCTCAATAGTCATCTTGCATTGTTCTCTGACATATACATAAAGTCTATGTATATGGACTTAGAAATGAGGCTTTTCTTATCCCCACAAGAATAGCTCAATTAATCCCATATCTACTTGCTCCTTTTTTATACATGACAAAAAGTGGGAATTTAGGCAGAATATACCTTTATGAGCTCTACCCCCCTCAAGTTGCACTAAAGTATACTTGTTTTATTTCATTGTCATCTTCAAAACCTTTAAATAAACATCTCTGTGCTATAATTTATCATAGTCAGGAGATACGGATGAATTTAAAAATACATGCAAAAAGTAACCTAATCTGAAGGACATCAGCTCTCACCTTGCTTCTATATTGCAGTGCCCTAATAAAATTGCTGTATTGATTTAGACCACTGGCTTGGCTATTCCAGTAGCCAAGGCTGGCTAGTAGCAGATGTTTCTGTAACAGATTTAAATACATTATTATAGTAGGCTACTCATATTTCTGTTGAATTTAGTCATTCCAGAAAATATTCTAGTGAGAAATATTTTTAGTATCCCCAAATGTGTGCCATGTCTTTAACCTGGAATACTTACTGATCAGACCAGTATCTTGTAAAAGAAAAAAATTAAGTTTAAAATAAATTGTTATATAAAATTAAAATTATGAATCTACTTTTTTACCCCTCATTTTTAAACAGAAAGTCACAGAATGGTTGAGTATGAAAGGGACCACTGCAGGTCATCTTGTCCAAGCCCCCAGTGTCAGATTATTAAACAGTGAAAGAGAAGAATTAGTTACTTCCTTATATGAGCTTTCTTTCCCCTTTATCTCTTTTTTCTATATCTTTTCTCCCTCATCTCCCTTCTGTCCTGTGAGGTGAGAAAACTGTCAAAATGTAGTAACATCTTTTCTTCCTCTGTCTTAGATAAAATGGAATACTTCCCCTAATAAATAACATGACTTCATGACAATTTAAGCTCAAGGTTCTCTCTTGTTCCTCCACCTGTGTAAGGAATATTCATATCTCTTATGATTGTTTCAGTAACCTCCATGCTGACTATGAATTATTAGTGAAAAGGTGAGATTTTTCCAAGGGAGTCTTTCTGAATCCCTTGACTTTTTTTACTTAATATAATTCATCCTCCAAATATACCGAGCTTTTTTAGGATTAATAAAATGAAGTTAAAAATATAAGAGCTGGATTTGGTACTAATTTCTCTCCTCCTGCCCTAGAACTGGCTAATCCTAGAAATGGGAAATAAAAAAAAAATAAATAAATGCCTAAAGTCTTAGTTACACTCACTCTGTGGAAATTAAGTCATTTGTTAATACTATTTTATTACATTGGTTTCTTTCTACTCTGTACTGCATAGAAAGGTTGAGAGCAGTCATGTTTTTTGTATTCCTAGAGTCTGAATAAATATACAACATATGTATTTATGTAATTAATCTTGTAGCAGGGATAAGACTACTCAACTTTATGCAAGTGTTTTAGGATCAGACTTTTATTCCACCATACTTTCCTGATTGGTTTGATAGCAGTAGATAGAAGTCTGGGAAAAATAATTTATTCCTTACATCTGTGGTCCAGACATTACACAGAAGGCATGCAGGACAGATTTATGCTGAAATTTATCCTCTCCTTTTCTCTCAGCACAGTCAGACATCTGACTGTTGGTTGGGACTTTTTTTTCTTCTTTTTTTTTTTTTTTTTTTCCTTTCTGCAAGAGGACTTGGACCCCTGAAGAAGGAAACAATTCCCTAGAATAATTTTGCAGCAATAGATTTTCTCAGTTATGTTTGATGAATGGGATGATGTTTATTTTTAAATAAAAACCAGTAAATTATGAGAAAATTAATCTTTTACTTGGCATGGGATAATTGATTTTTCTTATGCTATATGAATAGTTTGTTAATTTTCTTTTCCATGAAGGGTCTGTGACAGTACACAAGCTTTCCTTTAAGCAATGAGAAACTACATCTTTCCACTTTCTGTTAGCACAGTTGATAACAATAAAAAAGAGTAGAGTTGTTATTTGAAAATTTGCCACAGGCAAATGTTGCTCTGCCAACAATTTTAAGTTCTCACTAGTGGGTTTCAATCTTCTGTAAGCTACACACCACCCAACTGAAACCTTATTAGGCTCGTCTTGTTTAATAGACCTTAACATTTTCAGTTTTTTTTATTTTCTCCTATTAATGAATGTGAATTCAACAAGGTCAGGTCAAAGACCTAAGTGAGGTCAATGAGGACATTTGTGTTTCACAGCATTTTTCATTTAGTCTAAAGAGGTAAATATGCAGCAGTGACCACAGATATTTAGAATTGCTTTCTTAGCACACTGGGAAAGTAAATCCCAAAGTCAAACATCCACCAGTTCTATTCATTTGGAGGAAGAAATGATTGCATTAATTTCTTTGTAAACTACACCACATGTGCAAGACTATCAAATAACAAGGTAGCAAGCAGAACAACAGCTATAGCTGCTACTTCATCAGCCTACATGGATGGACTCTCTTCGTCAATATACTATGTTGTATGATGATGTTGATGGTTATTGGTTTGTACTGCATTGTACTTCTAAGGGAATATTTTTAAAACTGATTACAGATATATGCACTTCCTAAAATATCTGTCGTTCTTGAAATGCCCATTCACATAATAGAAGATAGCTTGGTTGTTAAGGTATTAAAGTCTACAGAAAACAAAACAAAACAAAACAAAAAAAAACCCCCAACAAACCCAAACATCAGAAAACCCAATCATTTCTAGTTCAAGAGAATCCCATGATCTAAAAGTGTGCAAACAGGAATTGCCACAAGGACAGATATAGAAATCAATAGAGGCTACCAATCAATACATAACAAAATATGTCACGATTTACTTCCTGACTCAGTTTGAAAGTGAAACATATCAAAGCATAGATGATGTCCTTCACAAGGATATTTAAGCAAGCCATGCCCTAGGCTAGTGTCCCTATGCCTCTTCTGAAGGACTGCTTTGTCACTGCAGAAACCGATTCTGAAAGGTGGAGATGCTGAGGATTCCCTCCCTGAGAAAAATACTCTGGTCACACCCTGGCTTGCACAATCTTGCGCACACTTATACTATGACATTTGTGCTATTGACAACCAAACAATAGTATAAGCAATTCTTTATTGCCTTTGGCCTCCTCAAAGCTCACTCCATCTAAAAATCTGTGACTAACAGGTGAGTAATTAAGTTCTGTTTTCCTAATGATTATGTGTGCAAATTATGGCTTGATTGACCATGGCAGAACAGCCTGGGAGGGGTCATCCAAAACAATGGCCACTTATATCTTGTTGGTTAAAATGTCGTAACCAGCAATGTCTTGAACAAATGTCTGATATCTAATTTCATCTATTCTTTGTGGCTACCAAAGCATGCAGAATTTAGGGAGCAGCACTCATGTCATACTCAAACAATTACCTCAGCTATGGAGAGATAGTGAGTGAGTTTTCCCAGAACAACTCAAAATCCCACTATTATAAAAAACATCCATTATTCAGGTGTATTTGTTCATTTGCTCAGACTATACTACTTAAAAAACTACACTCCAGCTTCTCTAGGCCAGCCTAAAAATTGACTTTCCCCACTGTAGTGACGAGCAGTCTGGGGAAAGTGGTTTTGCCTACAGAGAAGCTTGTTTCTGGAAGCTCATATTGTGGCTCAGGAAAAGGTTTTTCACCTGGATCTGAAAAGGTCTGTTTCTGTACAAGGAAGTCCCTGTTATACAGATCTGGTACGACTTCACTGAGAAGCATTTGTTCTCCTGCTCCCAAACCGTGTCTGCACATCTAAATGCTTGCCCTGTAGCTGCAGCAGTTCAGTCAGGTGCTTTTAAAACAGACAGAGCATCTCCCATTTCTGTGTCAGAGAGCTCTCAGAAGCCATCAAGTCCAAGTGGCTCCCAGGTAGCAGATATAGATTTCTGCTAACAGAAACAGCTCAGTGTTTGTGTGGTCCTTATAAAGGCGTAGCAAGAAGCTTGTAGAACGGAAAAAAGGATCAGGTACATGTGATAGTATTCCCCAGTTATCATTGTACCTCCCAAAGGTGTTTGAATGAGTTGTTCTCATATACCCAACTGTAAGGAATATCTGGGATCATTTATCAGCCCCAAATTTACAGTTTATACCAACACTGATTATTGCTATTTCTGAAGAGTTTTACCTTCTCTAAAAACAGTACTGTGAGTGGAGGAGGAAAAAGATGGTAAAAAGAACCAAGGTTGTGTATGTAGATTATTATTTTTTTGATTGAAGAAAGTCTGTAATTAATTTTTAAATCCTGTATCTGCAGAATTGAAAAATACAGTCAAAGCAAGTTTGTCACACTGAGCAAGGTGGTATATCATCAATGCTGAAAGTTCCAAGAAAGTCACTGTGCAAGTCAAAGGACTATTTATTTTAACAACAGTTTACAGTTTGATGGTCCAAGGTCATCTGACCTAAAATGAGAAATAGATATAGGTAGTTTTAAAAACAAGTAGGAAAATTATGAGATATTGGAAGAAATAGCCTGCAGCTACAAGACCTTGGGCTGTGAGCTCATTAGTTTTCAAAGTGTCAGAAGCAGCCAGGTTCAATACTTGAGTGACAGACCAACATGGAGAATCATTTGGATATTTCAGAAGTGTTCTGGAGTTTCAACAACAAGCTTAGATTCTTCAGATGAGATTTAAAGCAACAGATTCTAAAACAGAACATACCATAGTTTAAAAGAGATATTCTTATCTTTTGCCCTCCTCTATAAGTGATCGTACCACCTTCTTCCATTCCAAAGATCATTAGCATCAATAGCTGTCTTCAGGTAGCATGAAAATGGTGTTTATACTTAACCCTCAAGGACTAACAGATTTCAGGTCTAATACCTTAATAGAACTGGAAAAAAATGAATACCATTTGTATGGGAAGGTGTATGCAACTTCTGCATCTACTTTCCCAAGAACAATCAGTATTAAGAAAATTACATAATAGAGGTCTTTAAAAAAATGTAATCTAGACAATTTGTTTAGACTTAGGATCATGTTTTATTTTCCAGAAGCTAGAACTTATCTATGGAGTCATAATTGCTCTAACAAGCCCACAGGGACAGAAAGTATGTTAATTTTTTCAAGAGAACTTGGTATCTGAATACATGATAACAAAGGTAAGAAACTACTAATAAAGAACTTTCAGCCTTCAACAACAGCTTATGCTAAAGTAGATGCAACTGCCACATAATGGTGGCCAGATCTCTTGAGTATACAGCTTATGCTCCACAAAGTTCTGTCAGAAATCATAAAGCAGTTAATTTATTCAGTTTGCCTTGCACCAATTAAAATTACGTGGCTAACCCAATAAATGTAAGGTAGACCAGTGATCCCACTTAGAATATATACATAGGTTATTACATTTTGCACACACAAAATTTAAGATACAAGTTTGGCACAGGCTTGCAAGAATGAATATATTTTATTTTAAGAAGGTTTCAACCAGAGAAGGCTCTTATCTAGGTTACAGTGGTTTCAATCCCACTACAACTTCAAAAAAGCTGCTAAAAATTGTTCTGTGGAATGATGAAGAATGGCCATTACCTTGAAAGGACCATACAACTTTCTGCTCCCTATATCCAGAAATTATTGTGAAATGCAAGTGTCACAACACTCAACACGTTTCATATTTGAATTTCCATATAAACCTGAGCAGTAGCCTTCAGTGGTGATTTCACTGCCTATAGCCAAGCCTGCAGAACCAGATGTGTGGCAAACAAGGCTAGCTCAGAAAGAAAAATATAGGAGAAAACTACAAGGTATTGATCATTTTTCATCTATATCTGTGTATATGTTATTCTTCTGTAGATAGTTTTAGCTTGATAATGAATAAAATATGTTATTCCTTTTTTTACGATATTGATCTCTTAAATCTCCATTGCATTATGCATATTTGCATACTCGCATTTACCATAAAATTTTCTGTTGATATCTCTGCCAGCTAAAAAGCGTCAAAGCTGCCACTGGCTTGAACACAATTCATTAATTTCATTGTTCTACTGAACAGCTACAAGGAAGTAAATCAGATGCTTTGAGGTAACATAGCAATGCCTGTTAACATGACAATGCTGCAGTTTCTTATGAACAACATGATATAGTGTAATTCAAGAAGACAGAAAACACAAATGATAAAAAACCCAATTACTGGCTGATAAAAATATGTAAATACTCTCTTCGTACTGACAGTCCATAAACTGCCTTATAGCTAACTGGAAGATGAAGCTTAGGTCTCAGGCATTTGATATATGACAAAGTTTCTCAAATTCTTCTGATCTGAGCCCTGTAATGATCCCCCCAAGGTTGCAGGCTTTATACCTGACAGATCATTGTTTTATAGTTTAATACATTTTCTTCCAGCAAAGCAGTGCATAAACAAGTGCTTTAGCAATTAAACAAATGTTGCAGGGCCATGTAATGGTACCCATACCTCATTTCTATGAGCTTGGTTATCTATATAATAGAGTTAATTGCTCCCACAGTGAGGGACAGCATGGACTTCTGCCAGCCCTATTTAAAGGAGCCTTCTACTCTGTGTGACCAGCATGAAACCCAAACAAATCTGCTGCGCACTTACTGTTGGAGCTGCTCTGTCCCTAGAAAGGGTGAAATAGTAACAGTGGCACATCTGGCCCTTTACAACAGGTGGAGGGAGTAAGGAAGTTTATGAAAGGTAGGCTCCCCCGAGTAACGTCTACAGTTTTTTTGTGATAAATTCAGGGGACTGCATCAAGAAGCCTTCTTAAGTTCATGCGTTTTTCCCTTCTTCTGTGAAGCCAGAAACTGGCCACAATCAGGAACAACCCCAAAAGATGGTATACACATACAAGGAAGTGCACTTACTTGCATGACTCGAATCCTGAATAAACCAAACTCCTTCAGCAAATTATATACTGATTTTAGCAGCTACGTTGACTAGCTAAAAGTGTTACATGAACAGCAGCAAGGGACTAGACTTGGTTAGCCCAGAGATCCTTCAATTTCTGTGTTTCTAAGCTGACAAACCGAGTAGAAATTATTTTTAATAATAATCTAAGAAAAAAAAAAAAAGAAGGATCTAATAATCTAAGATAAATTTCAAGCAAAAAACAAACTGAGAGAGTAACTAGTAGAAGTGTCAAGTACCTCTGTGGTCAACAGCCTCAGGCAATGGGAACCTTCTGTAAAGCCATGTGGGTATTTCAGATTAATTGTATCAGACTGATAGAGAAAATGAGGGGTTTGTTAGTAGTTAAGCAAAGAAGGTAGCTTCCATTACTCAAAACAGAAACTGGATGAGAATTTTCTACTGTGCCAGTGCAAAAAAATATCATTATTGCTTAAGATATGAAACTCCTGTTAACCATACATTTCAGGAAATTGGGAAAATTAACATTTAAACTCAATTATGGCATATGGGAGTACAAGTTCTTAGATTTACATGCTTCAGTAACGGAATACAAAGAAAGCTGTCAAAAAAAGAGGAGTGTCAAAAGAAACGAATGAATAGCAATCTTAAACTGCAAGTGTAGAAACCATTAGTGAACAGGCAGTTATCAAGGCATCTATCTTTAGCTTAAGCTTATATTAGTTGGTACAGAGCTGGCAATATAAAACATCAGTGATTTCCTGAGTATCAGTAAGAAACAGCAATAGTTTGTGTAATGGCTCCCTCCTCTCCTGCCATACTCTGGGAAATATAACAGAAGCTTGCTTAGAAAATACCATACTAGCAGCTCTCAGGCTTTCTTCCCCAGAGTACTCCATCATCCATTTGGGGAATAGAAAGGAGAAAGGAGATTTCATTTTGGACAATGATGTCTTCTGGACAACATTAAGTTAACAGTGGGATTGCAGCGACAGGTGCCCAGCCAAACAGAAACCAGACTGCTGAAAATAAATTGAAAGCATACAAATAATAAATATGTACATACATATACGTATGTTTATATGTGAAAATGTATGTCTCTCTCTACATAAATATATACACAAACATATGTTTCAGAGAGGGTGGAAAGGAACAGCACGTAACCTAATTTGGACATGTAAAAAAATTAAAAAAGAAATAATTGGAGGCTGACATTTTCTGCTCTGAGCTTTCTATTCTGCAGTACGTACCATGAGGATAAGCCTGCTGATTAAAATGGGTTCAGAGTGTGGCCTGAGTGTCTCAGTGCAGGCTGGGGGCCTGCAGTGGTGTGATGCTTACATAAAACATTCTTTCATTATACCAATCAACTTTTATTACTGAACAAAATCAGTTCAGTTGCAAAAAGCATTTGGTGTGTCAGCAAAATAATTTTCTGTTCAGCCTTTAAGTTTTCCAAAGAAAGGGCAGTCAACTTGTTTCTTGCCAGCAAATCAAAATGAAAAGCCATTACAATTTTGTGGCAGTTTCAAAGGCAACTGCCGTAAAAGATTTTAAGCAAAGTCCCTGAAATCTGTTTTTGTGTAGTTAAAACAGGCTAATGTAATTTGAGAAGTAGGAGCTCAGCAAGCAGAAGTATTCTCACAGGCTGCAGAACACTGAGCACTCCAGCAAGGCTACCAGCAACTTCTAGATACATAAATGGTTAATTCTAAAGATTGTTTTGTGACCGCAAAATGAAAATTTTTGATCATTTTTTTCCAGTAACAATGGAGCGTCAACAATAAAAAGTGAGCGTCTCTTTTCATTGTGAACAGTCTTAAAGTTGTGGGAAGGAAAGGAATAAAGATAGGCTTTGTGAACCTCTTCAATAGTCCATCTTCCATGGACTAGAAAAGGGAACAGCAGTGCATTGCAAGCTGCTGCGAAGCACTCTAGGTAGCACACATGCTGTATACCAACATGTAACTCAGCACAGGATTACTCCATCATGTTTACTAAAGCATGGTGCAGAGTTGCCCGGGTAGGTAGTGACGATGGGTGAGGGAGAGTCCCTGGGCAGCCATCCCTTTTCGTGCAGTGGTACTTACTCACACCTAGAACAGCACAGCAGCCTTAGGGCCATACACAACCAAGGTAAAGGACGAGTCCTGTCAGTAGAAATTATCAGTAGAGCTTGGGCATGGTACTGTGCTGAGGAGAAAACACTCCTTAACCGGGGAGGTCTATTGGCTGGTGTTGCTTAACCCTGCACCCCATTGCAGGAAGTTCACTTTTTGACAATATTTCTAATTGCCTTTACTTGAGCTTTTCTCTGTCAAAAATTAAGTCTCAATGGAAAGCTACTGCAACAGCGGTTTACACAATTCCTCAATATAGAGAACAGAAATTTTCAGGCATGATGACTCCACGTACGACACTGAGACAACGGTCTGTATTGTATGCAATTTCTACACTTAAAATATGTAAAATTTGAAAGAGATTAGAGTTAACTTGTCATGCATGAGGATTTGCTTTTGACCTGACAAAAATTTCCAAGTGACATGAATGTGGTACACAGCAGTACACAGAAGAGTGCTACTTGAAACTGGATTATTTTTCTTATGTCTAAGAAACAGCTATGAAAGTCATGAGTAGGAGTTAGACTCCCAGCTGAACACTTGATAAACATTTAATCAATGAAGGTTAAAGGATGTGAAAAACTCTCCATTGCTAGATGTATTGTTTCCTGTAAATTGATCTAGGATACCTTTTAATCACAGCTTACTCAGCTGGATAGAGGGATGACTGAGGAAGTAATTCTGTGAGCTGTTATGTAGGACTGTACCAGAAATACTAATAGTCCCTGTGACATTCAGGTCCATGAATTTCTGGAAGAGATCTTAAAACGTGAGAGGGACATGCTCATTTTTCTTTTCCATAGAGAAAGGTTGTCCTGGCCATGAAATCCACATAGTTTTGCTGCACCAGGAGCAGGGTTTATAATCCTCACAGGGGAGGTAATGCTGGTAAAAAGAATTGAAAGCACTGCATGGGATGAGATATGGCTGAAGAGACAACGCTCAGAAGAATGCAGGCTGACAGAAAGGAGCCAAGAGGAAAAATAGGATTTGATGAGGCTGACGTGGCACAAGGGAAACATAAGCTGCCAGGAAAGCCTTGTGCACCAAATGAAGTTAATGTGACCAAGCTAGTCTAAGTACTCAGCTCTCAGCATGCTGTATGGGGCCCAAAAGCTGAAACAAAAAGGATGAGGGAGTAGGAAAAGCAACCTTTGTATGAGTAAAATACTTTTAGAAGTGAAATCATGTGCAGAAAAATAAAAAAAAAAAGAAGTCTGCCTACCATTAGGCAGATTCACATGACCCACAATACGGATGAGCAAATTTCTTTCTCTGGACCGCTGTAGTTATTCTCTAAGGCAGTAAAAGCTTCAGTATCACTTACATGTTTCTCCAAAGAGCTAGTCAGTGCACAGGCAGGGATTTGAATAATTTACAGTGGAATGTCATTAATCCTACCACTCCAGGACCTTATCAAAGTGCAGATTAATGAGAGGTCATAGAACTTCAGTGTGCTACTGCTAACATAAGCAATCACTCTGCCACTGAACTATCATACTTCCTTAGTGAGCATGAGCACTTTAATGAAAACAACAACTTTAAGTGGCTGTGTAGGAAAAGAAGCTTTTTAGCAGAGATAGCAGCGACTTAGCTTTTGGTTACAATCATTTAGATAAATTAGATCTGGAACATTTATGTTCCACACTATGAAAGTTAAGAAGCAGCATTAAATAAGTACACAAATAAATAAACCCAACAATGCTGTTCTCAGTGCTCTCCTCTTGTCTTTTCAGGAGTCTCCATTCCACAGACTAAAGAATTGACAGTGTAACTTGCGTTGCTCCAAAGTGAGCGGCAGTACCTTGAATTGAGCGAGGAGTTCTCCCTCCACCCAAGCTGACTGGCATGGCAGAGAATTCCTAACGCCACTGCACCAGAGCGGGGTTTTAGTGCAAAGCACAGAAGGAGGTTGGTGCTAACACATCCAGCTGAACCGGGGTTACTGTCAGTGCACGCGGTTTCATGACGCTGACTCCTTCGCTGCAGATTAGCAACTGAAGGCATGCAGCCAGCGCATGCAGACTGTGCTGCCTGGCTGGAAAATAAAGCGATTTTAAAGGACTTCATTAATGCTAACAATTCCACCAGCAAAACCACTATAAGTTCAACTGACTGCGCAATTGTACTATCCGACTGAAGTCTACATAATATTATGTATAGCAACATGCAATAAGCAAAGTGCTCTCTGATGGTTAAAACATTTAGTCAGCCAGTACAAGAACGGAAACAGATTCAATGAGCAGACATCCTACAGTATATATAGTTTCTGAACTGATCATTTGGCAGCGGGGGCTTGCTGCCCAGATTAAAGAAGGTAATCAGCATTTAAAAGAGTTTGCTTTGCTGTGCTGAGCTAATATTGACTACTGGACTGCAGACCTATGGTAAAAACAGCCACATGGAAACTGTTGCTCTCCCATTTCAGCCTTGCCCAGGAGGTAACACTAGCATGACACTACACGGAAGTGGGCAAAGGAGACAAAGCATAGACAGCATCCTTTGGTAGAGCAGCCGAATAATGCTGGCCTGCCCAGCCTGCTATTAAGGAAAGCCAATATTCCTCTTTATGTGAGGAGGATTAATAAAATTAATTTTGCTGAAACTGCATCTCTTCTAGATGATTGAAGCTAAAGCTAATCTCAGTGACATCGCCACAACTTTGAAGCAAAACATTAAGAACTGTATTTGGGGAGGTATATAAAATTCTAGAAAATAATGATGATTAATAACATGATGACAGGGTTAAATAAAAAGGGAAACTTTAAAGCTTGTAAAACCAAAAATGTTCTGTTAACTCAGAAGTGGATTAGAGTGTTCAAAGTGCTTCAGGACTCGACACCATGTAAAGGCTGATTTATACTCCAGGCATCATAATGCCTACCTACTTCAGAATGACAAATAGCACCTCGCTGAGATCTCAATGGCAGCCCCAGAGCACTAACGGCAAATGTCTTCCATCTTAATAGCTGAGCCTCTGCAATTCTCCTCACTTAAAATTCTGAGCGTTTAACACTTCTCGATGCATCTAAATCCAGATACAAAAACCTTCAAATCAAACTATTTACCTCAAGTGAAATCTACCCTGAATAATTCATAAGCAGCAAGGAGGCTGGAAGTGAAGGAGCTGAAGAGTGTTTTAATGAAGTCTAGAGTTTCAAATATAATGGTATAAAAGCTATTATGGATCTTTTCTAACCTTATAAGAAAGAGTATCAGTCTCTGTAACAATGAAAGATCCCAATGAACAGGAAAAGAAACACAGTTCAGGTGTCTTGTTGTCAGTGACTGATGCTGCTAACAGAACCGCACAGTTTACTGCAGAGAAAGGGCTGCTATTTGAAGCAATTCCTGACGAAGGATCTGAAGTGTTCAGATTGATTCTTATTCATCCTGCCCCTGTGAAGGAGTATTGATCCTTAAAATAGCTATAATAAGCTGCAATTCAATTAGAATAAAGTACGAAAGTCAAGAAAATGCATTGAACGCAGGGCTGGTGTTATAACGGCACTTACCGAACAAGAATTTTTCAGCTCTTAAGGACCAGGCAAACAAAAATCACTTATTATGTATCACAGCTGGTCAGTTCACTGTGGGAATGGAGGTTTTGTATTTCCCTGTTTAAGCAAATCCTCTCTATAAAATAGATACTACTAAAATGCTTGGTTGATTTGTCTGGATATCAGTGACAAGCCAGCACTGTCATCAGCTAGCATCTGCTTTCTAAGCCGGCTGCTGATTTATTCTGAATTTAGTTCATTTCAACCACTTATCCATAAAAATGTGAAGAGGAGAGAGAGGTTGTGAATTAAAAATTCAGCAATAGCACTAACTTTCAGAAATGTGGGGAAATTGGTGTCTTCGATCAAAGTTCTGCATTGGTAGTAAACAATTAGTTCGTTCTTCTGTGTTACTGATTAACAACACTAGTGCATGGGCAATCTGATTACTTTAATGGGAATAAATCATTCAAGTTTTGTTGTGTAAGACCACATACTTGAGACAGTTTATGCAGCAATATTTTTTTTCCCATTTTACACAGTAAAAAACCAGCTTTTCTTCATAAATTGGACTGCTGAGTAAAAGTACATTTCTATCTCAATAATAAAAGCATAAATCTTACTTTTGCAGAGTAGTATACCTGTGAAAAAAGTCTCTTAGAAACAGGTATCCTTCTAGAAAACACTAATGAAGGTGTAGATATATAATATTACTTACTACAAAGGCACACTGGAGAAGAATTTTTCAGTTTTGAACTACATATTATTTGCATCTGACTCAACTGTAGCAAAGCAAAGAAGTTAACACTTTTGTATACATTTAGAGTATTAATCTATGAAAGTTGCTCACTGATTAGTGCTGCAATTTGAAGCTGAAGTACATGCAGAAGTTTGCTTTATTCTGGAGAAACAGGACAGGTTTCTGCATAAGACATCTCAGGCTTGGGACATCTAAATTCAGTTTTCAGAACAAAGATTTTCATAAAGCAGGTCACTTACTTAATTTTTTCAGGTCTTATTTCTCCACTCTTACTTGTCTTTCTCAAAACACTGAAAGGATAAGGAGTCTTCCTATACATCTGTTAATAGTCACTACAGACACATTTAAGAAAAATTCACAGTGTCCTTAGATTTTAAACACAAAAAGACTATGAAATTGTTCAGTACCAGATACAAATAACAATCATGTGCCAAAACATTCCTTTCTAGCATTAAGGAGGTATTTTGTAATATATCTTATTAGAGATATCTAGGGATTAACATATTTATTTGAAGTCAATTTCAGGAACTTTTACCCCCTACTTTTGAGACATTTGGGTAGAATTAACATTACATACACAAAATTGAAATATGTCTCTGCTCTCTCTGCTGAGATGGTAGAAGTTAGCTGTCGGTGCTGGCCAAAGCCAAAGTGGAGTACTTTTTCTCTAGGATTCCAAAGGAGGAAAAGTAGTTGAATTCATCTTGATTGAGGAATAAATGAGGATACATCAAAACTGAATCTGTCTCCACGCCTGTCAAAATCTGTATCATACCTTATATGCCAATGTAGATAAACCACCTGCTCAAAGAGTAAGGCCAAAAAAATCCCTCAATTATTACTGCAAATGTTTCACCCATGTTGGTACAGCCCAAGAAAAATGAACATCAGTGTTGACACTGAAAAGTCTCACATTAAGAATCTGGTCTATGCTTTGAGGTCTATCAAAAGGAGATTTAAATATAATGCTATGAGGTGGAAATGATGTCAGACAGCTGAGAAAGGACTGCATCTCAGTTTTGGTTATTCTACTATCCTGGAGTCACATTATCACCGCTTCCTTTTCCACCCTCCATGATTAACTCCTGATATACAGGGATTGATATTCCTAGCAGCAACCAAACCCAGAACATGGTCAGAATACCATGGAGTGCAGTGCTAGTAGGCAGGGGATGAACGATGTCATCCTTGTACTTTGCCTGGGAGAAAGCGGAGGAAGAAGAAATTCTGACTAACTTCTGATAATTATGACTTCTAATTTGACACCCTCACCTCTGTGCTCCCAAACACACACCACTTTTCTCCTTTAAAATAAAAATGTAGCCACTCAGATGATCCAGTCTGTGCTAGCAATTTCTGTCTCCAGTGGTAGGGTGACAAAGGGATGCATTTGTGAATCCACCCTGCATTCTAGTAGGACAAGCTCACTTAAAGGTACCCTTTACAAGCCAATTCAGAAAATGTTCTGCATACTGCTGCCTTTCACTCCTTACTGTCCAGTTTGTGACACGGGAACTCTCTCGCATACGGGACCAAACTTGTGCAAAGGGAGGCTCCTGCCACGTGTTGCTCTGGGCAGAGAGGCAAACATAACTCATCAAGTAGCTATGCTTGAGCATAGCTTGATGATAAGGGTCAAGGGCAGCAAGCTACATAGAAAGACTATTGTGCTCAATACTCTGCTAAAGAACATAAAATGTCTCCAAAGAACAACAAGGACAAGCCTAGGTGAACAAAATCAGAGAAACAGTGCCATCCACCCTCCATTCATAGCTCTTTGTCTTCTGGAAAACTACAGAAAAAGAAAAGAAA
>VXBL01001165.1:457634-490409 GCA_013400195.1 Aramus guarauna | reverse complement strand
CTGGTTGACAGCCGGCTGAATATGAGCCAGCAGTGTGCCCAGGTGGCCAAGAAGGCCAACAGCATCCTGGCTTGTATCAGAAACAGTGTGGCCAGCAGGACTAGGGCAGTGATTGTCCTCTTGAACTCAGCACTGGTGAGGCCACACCTCGAGTACTATGTTCCGTTTTGGGCCCCTCACTACAAAAAGGACATTGAGGGGCTGGAGCAGGTCCAGAGAAGAGCAATGAAGCTGATGAAGAGTCTAGACACAAGTCTTATGAGGAGCGGCTGAGGGAACTGGGGTTGTTTAGCCTGGAGAAAAGGAGGCTGAGGGGAGACCTTATCGCCCTCTACAACTACCTGAAAGGAGGTTGTAGTGAGGTGGGGGTCGGCCTCTTCTCCCTGGTAACAAGTGACAGGACAAGAGGAAACAGCTTAAAGTTACACCAGGGGACGTTTAGATTGAATATTAAGAAAAATGTCTTCACCGAAAGGATTGTTAGTCACTGGAACAGGCTGCCCAGAGAGGTGGTGGAGTCACCATCCCTGGAGGTATTTAAAAGATGTGTAGATGTGGTGCTTGGGGACATGGTTTAATGGTTAGACTTGACAGTGCTAGGTTAATGGTTGGACTTGATGATCTTAAAGGTCTTTTCCAGATTAAATAATTCTATGATTCTGTGATTCTATAGATGGGAAAATTTAGAAACTAAAGGCTCAAGAGCCTTCAAAATATTGTGTTATTTTGTTTCTGTTGTCTTTTTCTTTGGAAAGGAAAACATGTGCTGATAATAAGCAGACTAATATTTATTCTATGTAAGCTTTTTAAAAATATCTGTACATGGGAAGTTCTTTACTAAACATTATAATTCGAGTGCATTTATTCAATATTTTTCTAATTCAAATTAATTCTGAGCTAAATTATTTGCGTTAACTGCATCATACAACATTTCTGTTCACCAGAGTGAAACCCAGCATTTCTTCCCTTGCTCTTTCACATTTTCTGAATATCTGATCTATTTTCGTTAATCTCAATCTTCTCTCCAGAATGCACACCACAGCAAAACACAACAACAAATGAAAGGGACATCTGATAAACTATAGTTATCAAAAAGTTAAATACTTGGCCCATTTTTGAGACAGGTAAAGTGTTTGCTCCTGTCCATAACAGTATATTCAGCAACAGACTGAATCTGTATATGTACGTTTGCATAACGGTTTGTGATATTTAAATGTACCAAAAAGATGAGACAGTTTTCTCTAAGAAGGACTTTGATTCAGCAGCAGAATGATACGTTAGTATTCCACAAGAACATGGCTGGTGGAATTGATTAAGATATATATTAACATCCGACTCTGCTTAAAATGAGCTTTTTATTTATTTATTTATTTATTTATTTATTTTTAAATAGATATTACATTGTTGAAGTAAAAAAGGTCTATTAAAAAGGTCTTCAGAAAAGCACAGGAAAATAGCACAGGTCAAGTGCTTCNCTTTTTATTTATTTATTTATTTTAAATAGATATTACATTGTTGAAGTAACTACATAATATTAAAAAGGTCTTCAGAAATTTCACCTAAAATAGCACAGGTCAAGTGCTTCTGCCTTAGTTACAAAGGCAAAAAATTTTTTTTTATTTTTTTTTTTTTTTTACGGAAACACTGGAAATGCCAACTTAGTACATTTTATATGCATCTATACCACTGCCAGAGGAGTAAAGACAGTGTTCTGAGAAAATATCAGTGTACTCCAAAAAGATTTAAGCAATGGCCCTATCTCTGAGCTGATTGCAATACTTATAACTTTGGATTTTCGGTGGAGTCAGTGCTGCTATTTTACATCTGAAAAATATACATAGTGTACATATATGCATGTGTGTGCACACCTGTGTATGCATGGGGTGGCACATGTTATCTTCAGCTTATATACTTTTCAGTATAGGTTTCAGTATAGGTGCAATGCGATGAAAGAATAGCTTCTTCAGGTGAAAGTGTTTATTCCAACTACAATACATTATCTTTTCCTGGTCATTTGGAAGCAGTTCCAGCACTGTACTATGCTACAATATGCTGTTTTAAAACAGAATTTTTTTTTTATATCTGCTTAAGAAAAACAGCCAAGACTATAACAATTTTTAAATCAATTATTTACAGTAAGATTTATTACATTCTGATTTAAATTAGTGCTTAACACTGGGAATTTAAATTCATCCTATAAAGCACAACCCTGAAGATGATGAAGGCACATAAAAAGTTAATCCTTGGACACATAGAGGTCCTGTGTCCCACTTTTGGAGCTGGCCAGAAGCAAAACAGCTGAATTCCAAAGGCAGCTTTGCTCTGAATGCCCTACAGATGCAGGAGGGTACAGGTCTCTGAGCTTACAGACTAGCTTCAGGTTTGGCGGTGCCTCCTATTTAGCCACATCAGAGAGTAGGGCAACACCTGGACGTCCAGCACCGCTCATGCAGAGCTACCACAGCAGGAAATCAGAGAAGCTCAGCGTTACTGTGTCACCCCTGAAGCACAAGCAACAAGGGAAGGGATCCATCAGAAAAGCCTATTTCACACACACTGCAGTAAGGTTACACCACTTTTTAACTGAGTAGCGCAACCCTAACATGTTCATCTCAAAGCTTAATGTGAAAATCTTGTAAGTTCTGTTGTAATCACATAAAAGGTATCTGAAGAGATCTGAAATTACAATAAGTCAAATGAGTGTGACAATTCAAAATTGCAGTATCTACATTTCCTTGAATTTGAGAAATAAAAGTATTTTAAGATAAAATAGGACATGACATAACATTCAAGGTATCATACTTCTCAATTGATTACAAGCTTTAGCTTATTGTGTTGATGCTAGATTTTGTGTTAAAGAATTTATGAATCAGAGTGAGGAGAGGCTAGGTAAAAAAACTTCAGTAAATTATGGATAAATTGTTAGGAGAGAAATGAATCTCTCTGTCCTTCTCTTTGAAGTTCTGCTGTTAGAATTTTATTGTAATTTATTGAATAATGTATCATTTAGGAAGGAAAAAAATTCATAAGAACTGGAGAGAAGAACAGGGATTTTCTTTGGAAAACAACATAACATGACAGAAACATAAGAGCCTTTACCTGTTAATATTTAAGACAGAGCTTTATTAAAACAAATTTCAGTTTTTATCAATGACATCGTGCAGAACTGAATTTCTCCCTAATGAATGACACAGGCACTTCTGTGGAAATAACTAATGGGAACAGAACTGGCATCTTATTCATGGTGGTGCTGAAAGTGTTACAGAAACTGTCAGTTCAAGTTTGTAAACTGTCAATCTACATCAAGTCTTTTAAAAATTGCAATAAAAAGATTAAGAC
This sequence comes from Aramus guarauna, assembly GCA_013400195.1. Classification (NCBI taxonomy): domain Eukaryota; kingdom Metazoa; phylum Chordata; class Aves; order Gruiformes; family Aramidae; genus Aramus; species Aramus guarauna. The sequence goes on along the minus strand of VXBL01001165.1, from coordinate 487,070 downwards.
TTTGTTATAATTAAGATTTTTGAATCAGCAATGATCAGACCCTTGCAGAAAACTGCTGCAGTAGCAGTCCCTTAAGAAAGACAAGCTAGGTGTTTTCCACTAACATCACCTGAACAGTTTTTGCTGCGTTGCCTACTTAGGCACAAACCCCTAAAATATTCCTTTTTTGTTTTCTTGGAAAAAATATCCCTAAAAGTAACCATTTATTTTTGATCAATAATTTCAAAATATATTTTCCCCACATTTTAGAGACGTTCTCCATACATGTAAATTTTAATAATGAAAAATGTTTTGTCAGTTCCATATAGACTAATGCTATGAGCCAGCTCAGTGTGCATTCAACTAGTTACTAATCACACGTTCTCCAAATCTAGCTTACCACCCCTCGCTCCCTGCAGAAAAAAAACCACCATAAAAACCCAAACCACAATAACTGTGAATTCTCTTTCCTTGAAATGTCATCAGAAACTCTACTTTGTTGTTCCATATTGGGTTCAAGCCTTTAAAATTAGACAGACTTACAGTAGTAACTACTTTGACCCCCAAAGACTTAAACTTTGATAATCTCTACAAAATAGGGAATAGTGTATTTCGGATATGCAAAGATGATAGTTCAAGGATGTGTTTAGTGCCCCAAGTCACAGATTCTTCCTTCAAACTACCACAGTATTGCAATATTAGACCATCCAAATCATTATGGGATTTAGATGGTCTTTGCTGTGTGTCCAGGCACTTTGAGATACAAATATAGACTCATGTTTGTGATGTGGAATTTGGAGTAAGGAAGGAGAAAGGAGGAGAAGGAAAAATTCCTCCCCTCTGTCAGTCACTGGCTTATTATGATGTCCTCTGGAGAAAAACCTCATGGCAAATAAACTTCCTATGTTCCCTCCTTGACTCTGCAACTCCACACCTCAACCTTCCAACACTGAAACATCTTCTCTCCAGTTACAATCACAGCAAAGCTGTTGTACAGGCAGTCAGACCAGCAAGTATTACATATATTGTACAATGATTTTCCCTTCAAGTGTATCTAGTCTTTTTCTATCACTCCTTTGATCTACTCTTCACTCAAAGCAATCTGTTTTAGATTCAAGTTTTACTGTTAAAATCTTAATGTTCTGAAGAAAAGTATTGCAAGTTATTATCAAACTGTTACTGATTTTTAGCCACAGTTCTGAAGATCTTCCTAAACTCTTAGTGGCAAGACCACAGCATTCTTTCCCTAAATGAAAATTTTTTCATTATTACTGAATTGCTTTACTATTCACACTCCTGAATATATTCTGAATATATAGTTATCTTGTACAAACAATAGGTTACCCAGTGCTAATCATCAACATGGGCAGCAGAAGGTATTCTGTTAGGAACCCCAATGCTAAAGGTTTCCCAGGTATGAGGTATACAGTAAAAATTACACCAATTTTGATAAGGCTACTTGATTATCCATTACTGTCATCTCTGAAGAGTTCTTCATGCAGTAAAACAAAAAGTTTAAGCTATTTATAGCAGTAAAGCAGCATTTAAGGTACCATCATTGGTCTAACAAAAGCAGAAGGAGCCAGAGGAGTTAAAAATATTCGTGAGGATGACAAGTGTCCACAGAGAACACACATTGGTTATGTGGGCGTTTGGCAGGTCAGCAATGCTAGGGGCAAATATATAGCCAAGCTCTCTATGATAAACCCTGCATCAGCTGAAGACCTGTTCAAAGATGTGGACCTTTAGTGGATAGCTGTCAATCCTAAGAGACCATAGTGCTTTCTGGCTGCCACATGTGGTCAGAGCCACCTCTGACTGCAACAGCGCGCCACTTCTCCCCCACACTACTTTTGAGATGTGCCCCTTCTGAAAAATGACCATGTTCCCTTGCTTTAAGTGATCAAAACTGCTCTGCTTATAAGCATGCTTTTCAGGAAGGCACATTGGCCATTTGAAATAACTAATGGAGAAAGTTTCTTAAGTTCCCTTCAAACCATGTTTTTCTAGGCATGTATTTCATTAGAAACAACATTATAACATAGCATGACTGAATCTAGAGATTCAGAAATGTTGTGCAGCCTGCTTTTCTCTTCAGACAGTGCAGATGATATTTTTCAGTATTAGAGTAATATAATCTATATTATGCCAGTAAATATTGTACTGAAAAACATATCAGCAATATATATTTAGGTTCTCAGCATGACTGAGTTATCAAAAATTATAAGTAACCACTCATATTAATTAAATGTGCAAGACCATCTGAAATTTGACAGAAGTCAATGGAAAGACTCACATTAGCATTAATGGGTCTTGGATCAAGCCCTTAAAATCAAGTGCTTTTTGTAAGAGGTAATTATACCATTTGCTTGTAAGGAAAAACGAAAAATCTCAATGGGAATATAAGTGTATTTAATGTTTGGAGTTTATGATGACTCGTTATGAACCACTTCTGGAGGTTATTAGTAAGTAACAGGAAAAAGTAGATAAATTTATAGAACTACTTGACTTCAAACAAGAATTGGTCCTTTTTCTGAAGGTTATATATAGCTACTTTTCTCCAAAAAACCTCAAGACAAAACAAACAAAAAAACCCCTTCTGTTTAAAAGCAAACCAAAAGTAACAACAAATTTTAAAAACCTTGCTCCTAGTTTTCTGTTTCTACATTTCCATGTGTCCAATATCCCAAAAATTCCTTTTGAAATCATCATGTAATAAAACATAATAGCTGGAGATGTTAGTGTTATTTCTAAATACTACCCAGAAACAGTCTAGGTGGAATTTTATAAGAAGGTTATTTATGTACTTGCTGAGGGAAAACAATTTAAAAAAAGAGTGAGACTAAGTAGTAGAATAGGTGTTAAAGGGTACTATTATGAACTGTGGAAGTCTATGTTTACTAATTAAACTGCAGAGGAGATAAGTTGACATGTGTAAGTATTCCCAATGTGACAGTGAAGTCAGCCAAGCACCGAGTTGTGCTATCCCTTGAAAAATAACTTCTTGGCTATATTTGTTCTGAGACAAGGACTGAAGGATGGGCAAGCAGGCACCATCTGAGAAAAGAGCCATTTTAAAAGAAGTCACTACACTTGCTGTACTGATATTGCCCTTTCACCACCTCAAGTTTAGAAAGACTTTCCCATTTTAGACTTCCAACTTCAGTGAGTTACCTATTTAATTACTTTTCCCCAAAAGCCCTGCAGCTAATAGGACAAACGTACACATCCTACTGAAGAAAACAGGCAGCATTCAAAACTTGCTTTTATTTGAACAGCTTGAAGTTTTGCAGTACCAACTATAATAAATTTTCTAAAACTTTATTTAAATAAGCAAGTGTGGAAGCCAATAAATCAGTAATGTCAATATTGCTGTCAGATTAAGACAAAGGCCCATATCCCTACACTTAACTGTTCTTTATTCTCCTCGGCAGAATGCTCGACTCTGTTAGGAACAATTTCTTTGTCCACTTGAGTCAGAAGTTAGCCCTACAGAACTGCAAGTATCATTTAAAAACCTTACCTATTATTATCTCTAATGATGCTACCACCATATGTCACAAGTTACTAATTGCTAATAACACCAGTATCAGTCACATTCAGATTTCAGACTAGTGATCTTAAAATAGATTTTTCTTATAATTCTTGTGAAGAGTAAGGGTTACATATTGAATTTATGTAACACTTCAGTTGTCTAGATATTTCATAATCTTTCTAGAGAATAATTTATCTATTGTCTTGCCTAGCCCTCATTTGAAGCAGTACTTGATTGCAACTTCTTTCCATTCCTAATTGAGATAGTCATAGAAGCATCAGAGAACTTCAGAAATTCTCAAGAGGAAAAAAAATATTCTTATCCTCCCTAGAGAGAGCCAAAGATTTTCAATTGTACTTAGGTATTACAATTGGGGAGGGCGGTGCTTGGGGGAGTTTTGATTGGTTGGTTGATTTTGTTTGTTTTGTTAAAGCTAGGCATAGATAGTAATTTACTTTCTCTTGAAAACTCCAAAGCTGTCTGTCTACAAAACTGGAAATTATTTTGGTCCCCTATATACCAAAAGATTCTATAAAAACAAATTGACCGATCTTAGGTGAAATGACTCTGAAGGTCAAACACTTTTTTCAAATTAAAATTTTTCTTTTCAGAAAATAAGTGAAATAAACATTTCACAATACATCCAAACCTTTTTGAACAAAATGTAATCCAGCTAAATCCATGGAAAGCCTTGAACCCATCCCTCCTAAACTTAAATTCTCTAAACAGTGTCCTTCCAAAAGTTAACTGCTCAAGCAATTAGGGAGAGTCATATAATTTCTGTGGCTTTAGGATATCTATTCCTCAAATATTCAGAATAAATCCACATTGTACTGGCATTAAATAGCTCCTTAGGGCTCCTAAGCACAGGTAAAGATACCTGAAAGAATGCACAGGATTACTTTATAGTCTGAAAGTACTAGGCAATAAGCATGACTGTAATAGAGGTTTCCAAAGGACACTTGATCATGCCCTGATCACAGCCAAGACATGCTACCCAGCACAGTAAGTATTAAAACATCTTCAGTGATGTAGAACTTAGTCCTTGGATCATCTATTTATTATTTGTTCTATTTGTATTTGTACACAATTTTTTAAAACAACAACAATTTGGTTATGTCAAAGTGTTGCTGATTTTGTGAGACTATCTTTTCTCATTTACTGAGATATTACTTGTCAGCACCAACACAAGGAATTTTTTACTTTGCAGTCTTTAGTCAATATTGTTAGCCTGGACTTGAAAACTTCTGATTTCTATTTGATATGTATTGGAGTTGCACATACTTTTCACTTTGTGTGCCTCTGATTTATCAGAAATTCAGTAACAATTTAGTGATTAAAAAAAGTATATTCCCTTCTGTTTTCTCTACCACTTACTAAATTTCAGATGATTGTCTCATACAAGTTAGATTTTTAAAGCTGGATGAGAGATACCTGGAGAGAGTCAAATTTCAGTACGGAACCCTGACCTGTGTGTACATTTAGGAAGGACAGCTGATGAGGAGCTCCTGCTGCCTAGGGCCAGGGCTAGAGCTGTCCTGTACCCCAGGCGATCTCCAACCATCCTGAGCTCCTTGTGTCCTCGGTAGCTTATGTGAAGTTCAGTTCTCCTGTCATTCCCCCGGCAACAGCGACAGGCGCATAAGCATATCCTGAGTGCAAGAGGAGAGAGAACAGATGGATGCAGACAGGGGAGTGCATGGAAACCATGGGACCATATTGGCAGTAGTCATAACACATCACCAGGCTAACTGTTGGCACGATCCCTGCAGGCATCACAGCAAAGGGGAATTAAGGAGGGATTTGAAGGGGATGATGAAGAAGCCCAACAAGCATTTGCAGAAATCTCAAGCGTGAGGGACAGTGCAAGAGAAGGATAGTGGGAAGCAGGGAAGATGCTGAAATCAGGAGCCGTCTGGGAGAAGAAGTGAGGCTTATTTCCCCCACCATTTGGGAAATGATGTGATATTTTGAAGGACCTTGAAAGTAGAGACAATTTAACATCTGATTCAGCAAAGGGAAAGCAATATTGCCAGAATGACTGGCTAGCAAAGCGTTGTTTGCAGCAGCAGTCTCTATGCATATCAACACAGTAATGAAGGTTGGGTAAGACCGTCAAAGGTTTTGTTTATTTTTTTCTGCACTGGAATTAATTTCAGAAAACCCTGCATTTGTCATAAAATAGAAGCATTGCAATTTAAGCAAAAGTAAGTTTGCCTAATAAGAAAACCAATTGGCAGAATCTGGCCAGTTACATTTCATTGCATAATACCACCATTAATTCTAGCAATATCACCAGTGGAACAGGCTGAAATTGTCATTTTCCGACAGAGAAAATATTTTGGAAGACAACCAAATCTATGATGGATGTAGGCAAGCACAAATTCATTTAAATCAGTGATGCAACACCCATTTCTGTCAGCTGCAATAGTCTCCCTTGATGTCTCATGAAGTTTATGACAAACAAATTACAATACATGGAGAAAGGAAAACATGTCATGTAGCACACTGAGATATATATATGACAGAAGGGTTATTTATCGAAACACGGATGTTCCACTCCATACAACTTTGGTCAGATAAGACCTTACAGAAAAAAGCTGTACTCTGATGATACAGGCATAAAATGCAAACTTTTTGAGAAATTTAAAAGATAAACAGCAGTTTAAACAACTGATTGTTTTGTAATATACTTAAAGTGCCACTCATAGCATTTTAACCCTCAATAATTTCAGACTAGACATTTGCAATTCATATTCCTGCAAGAAAGGTTAGTATAGTCTCTCGAAGACTAGTAAGTGATGATTATGTAGCTTCAAAAATTATATTTGTCCTCTTTAGTATCTAAAATGGTTTTAAGATTTTTTCTATCTACCTTCAATAACTTGCCTTCTATAATTTAGCTAATAGCTAAATAAGAAAGAAATAATTCTTTCTTAATAAGAAAGAATTCTGTACAGTGAACAAGTTGTTCTGAAACACCATGAAATACACAGAAGCTAAGTAACTTATCCACTTTTTCTAGAATAAAGGTCCACATGAACATAGGAGAAAATTAACTAATAAATGCCATATTTTTTCCCTAGTATCACTTGCTCTTCTATAGACCTCTGAGTATAATTACTAGTAAAATCGGCTTGGCTTGCTAATGACTTTCAGAGAAGACCTCAACTTCTCAGTTTCAGATCTTTTCTGAGAAAGATATATTCAACATTGATAGGTTGATTTTCTCCTCCCCTGACTTTCAGAAATCAAAGCAAATAAAGTTTAATTTTAGGGAGTAAAAAAAGCCACTGAGTAATTACTTGACTGCCTAATGTGAAGAAAATTTGACTCTCCAATGAATTTTCCCCATCACACTAGAGAAGATGGCAATTTCTGTCCCTATTTTGGAAGGCTTCTCCCTCTGCTACAGCATAATACTAAAAAAAAACACCAGACAAAATACTCATGAACTACATAGTATCATCTTTTGGTAATAACTAAATTAGGATGCAAAATGGTTTATAATCTCTTCCATGGCCAAAGGGAAGGAGTCACAGCTCTATAGAAAAAAGAAGTGTCAAGAACAGCCTCCTGTAGAGAGCAGTAGCATGGTTTCCTTTGAAAAGCCAGAGCCCTCATCTCACATTAAAACTCCTCATGTCTGTATTCCAATACATTGACCTTGGTTTCCACAAAGCTAACGAGAGAAAAAGAACACCACCAGTCAATTGTGGAGTTTTCTGTTGTTTGGTTGGTTTTCACGTTGAGCTATTTTCAACAGAGGAATTGCAAAATTATGATGGATATCTATAGAAAAGAGGAAGTCCACAAAACTTTGCCCATTACACTAATGTACCACTGAATGCTTTCAGACCAAGAAATATTCATAAGCTTGACATTATGTAGCATAAGAGGTTAAAAATCTGAATGACTTCATCTGATATTTACTTGAAGAATAGCCTGATGTTGCTTTAAGATTGCTGAACAGCACAGAGATACCTGAGAAGCCCAATTCCAATTGCAAGGGAGAGTTTATTTTAGGAGTAAAAAAGCTGCCTGTGCTCATTACATAGTAAGGTTTCATTCATCCCCAAAACTCAGCCCTTGCTATGAAATCTTTTATGATGCATATATTTTTATAGAAATACATTACAATTTAGTATTTGTTAAATTTAGTGACAAAGACAAGGGCAGACAGCTCATATGGCTTCAATTTAAGTCAAATATTTAATACACCCTATTAGCATATCCAAGTTTTAGGACTTAATGACTGTCAGGTAGTTTAATATTCTGGAGATCTCATACAGCATCATAGGGACTGAAAAGCACCAGTGGAGCTGAAGAGACAACTTCTGTATTTACTGTTTTCTCATGCTCCCAGGCATGGAGGTAGATGTATAAATATATTCAGTTTCACAGATCTAACAAATCAGGTAATTAGCAAAATTCGGAAGCAAGCAGAAATACTATTACAATTATAAACAAACAAATGTTACAGTTTGAGACCAAGAGAAATTAGAATCTCTAGGCAGAGATAATGACATTAAGAATTTATAAGCTTTTGATGCACATTTCAGATATACATTGTATTTTACTATAATCACAATGCATACCTTCACACTACACTTAATGTAGTGTGATTTATGTATTTAAGCATGTCTTTACCAGAGATCAGCTAATGTTTTTGTCCACTATAGAATGTGCAAGAGCACAGGATTCATACCTAGTTTTCATGTTTATGCAGGAGACAGTTTCAAGAAAGTGATATAAATTATTGATAATTCCAACCATTATTTTCCATGGTTTAGAAAAATTCAAACCTCTCTTCTCTGCTACTTGTCACAAATAAAAATTATTACATAGAAAGCACTCTGAAGAAAGTTAATGAAATAAAGGTTCTGTTGTGAAAACAGCTAGAAAAAACCCACCACCTTGCCTTTTAAAATAAACACAAAATTATGTTGTGGAACAGTGCATTGGAAAATTGGTTTACAAAGTAATGTCAGAAGTGTGGATACAGCACAGTACGTATTAACTGTAGCACCTCACTCTGCCTTCTGATTGAGGCAGGGCAAGCCAGCTTTTAGTCAGCCCCCAAAATCAGGACTCCCAAGGGTCTACCTGAATGAATGCAGCAGCACTCGATATTTATACTTTCATATCACCTAACACATACAACGAAATGGATCCATACCTCACAGTAAACAAACCTTTCCACTGCCGTATCCAGCTTTGTTTCCACATTATTTCCTTCTTCAAACTTCCCTAGATACTCAGCCTCTCAATCAAATGTGACTAAGATAAATCTGACCTCTGATGTCTCAGCAGAAGTCTGAGTCTTTCCTCTCTAAGGTGAGTTAGCACACCTCAGCACTGTAAGTGTCTCCAGACCCCAGTTTCTGTTGCAATAATCTGACAGCCCTCTGGAATTGAGGAAAAATAGATACACCTAAGGATCAGAGCTGTTCTAGCATCCCCTTGTTTCCTTGTAGAAGAGATCACATGAAAGCCTTGCAGCAGACACTCTCTCCCTGCTCATTCAACCACTTGCTGCACCTCAGGAGGGCACAAAATTTTTCTGCAGTGGAGCTCTTAAGTTCTGTCAGCATCACATAAAAATCCCCCAGGACATAACTCTGGTAGCAGAAACATTTCCAGGAACCATGGCATGAATTCTACCTGTTGTCAGCAGCTACCAAATTGTCAAGACCCAGTTAACTAAGACAACTTAGAGGGTCTTTCTTACACTCTGGACCTCAGTCACTATCAAGATTTTGCTCAACCCAGTTTTTTAGTTCCTCAGTAATTTGAAGCATTCAAAATAATTATTGAACTGTCCATGATTTGTTCAAGCAAGTTCTCTACATATGAAAAGCTGGAGATCTTACACTAAGCAACGTTTATCTGTGGCAATTATTTTAGGGATGTAAGCACAGCACAAAGTCTAAAGCCCACTTTAGAGAAACACCCACACTTAGGATACCACTGGAAATATAGTATAACTAAAGCACATTCATTGTACATGTAGGGCTAGATCCTGCTTGTGTTTGTATAACTCCAGTGCTCTCTTTGGCTTAAAAAAACAGAAACCTTCCCCCAGTAAAGGGAACTTCCCAGCCGTATGACCAGTTCTGTGGCATCTGGGCACCACAGCCCGTCTGTTCTTGCATATGGGTGTAGTACAGTGACAGCTTTACTGCAAATTAGTCATGCATCATGCAGCACATTTCTTGACAGAGGCAAAAGCAGTTTATGACTTGAAGAAAATAGTTTTATCCCAAAGGGCTTCTCAGAGCGAGGCAAAAGACCAGGGATTAGGTCAACAACTCAGGAATTTGGCAACTATTTCCTATCATTTCTTTCTTTGCAAGGGTCCGTTACCTGATCATGTGGGAGAATGTTATGGTAGACAAGGCACTTTGAGACAATAAGGAGCTGCAGTAGCCATGAGTGTGGGTTATGCAATCACAGAAGAATGGCTGAGGTTGGAAGTGACCTCTTCAGATCTTGTCCACACCCTCCTCTGCTCACTCCAGGCCAACTAGAGCCAGTTGTCCAGGACCATGTCCAGATGGCTTTCGAATATCTCCTAGGATGGAGACTCCACAACCTTTCTTTGCAAGCTACCTGTGCAGTCTATCACTTGCTGCTAAAGTGCCTGAGGAAACTGGGCTACCAGAAGGAGGACATGTAACCTCAATATAAGTTGGTATCTACAAGCCTATATAGGCTTCAGGTAAAGCATCCTGAATGAGGTCAGTGAGTTACAAAAGCTTCCACCAGCTAAAGGTAAGGGCAACTGTATGCAGTAACATGGACAGTTTATCTGCCCTGAAATTATACCGTGCAACAAAGCAAGCTGCAGTGACCCCCAAGCTAGCACTGAACAAGCTACCCCCCCGAACTACATCACCCTTCTGTTTTCCCAGGGCAGGGGAAAGCATGCACGTATATGCAACACTCTGTCCAGACAGCACACTTCCAAGCTGCCCACAGAGAGTTTGGCTTGGATACCACTGAAATAATATCTTAAAACATCACTACTGAATATAAACGTGCCTCTGATTTCCCTGGAAGTTTTAATGGTAAAACAAACCTGGCAATTTAAAAAGGAGTTAAGCAGTTTAGAGGTTGACAGGTAAAGGCCAATCTTACTATGATGGATTCCATGTGTATTAGAAGAACATATAGTATAACAGAGAAAAAAACAACCACAGAGTACCAAATTCCAGTACATAGACATGTAATTCAGATTTTGCAGTAAGAAACTCCATACCTATTTAACTGCCTGTTCACTGACAGGAATATATTATATCCCACTATAGTTACCCAGCAAGTGCAGGAATATTAAAAACGCTTTACAAATACTTCATTCTTCTAAGTCAAGCATTTCTTAGAGAAATAAAAAATCCTGCTAGCTCCACTCTAAAGGTCATGCCAACTATAAAGTCTAATAAAAAATTTCCAGATGGCAGCAGCCAATTTCCAATAAGATTTAATTTGGTTAATTGACTGTCTTATTTACTAATTTATAGGAGTATGCAGTTCATTTAAATTAACCTCAATTGCTGTCATGATTTAAGCAAGGTTAAACAACCTGAGATTAAAAAAAAAAAAGAAAAAAGAAAAAAAAAGAAAAAAAGAAAAGAATTTTTGTGCGGAAAATGACAAAGAGGTTATTTTACTATTTGGCATACTAATATAGTCATTGGGCCTTCAGAAGCTCTCATTTTTGTTTAGAACAAGGAAAAATAGGAAATACTGACTAAATTAAGTTAGAGTAAGAACTATCTAAGCACGGAACATTCTTGCTACAATTCCATTAATCATTTGAAAAAAACCTCCAACAAATCTCTGGGTGAGGCAGGAAAACAAATAAGCCAACTAACAGGAATAAGGAACTGGCCTCAGCTTAGGGGGCTTCTACCAAAAAAATTCTAAACTGACACAGTCCTCGGCACTTAAACTGTAGCACCAATTCCTCGCACCTTGGTTCTGCAAAAAGTTAATCCAAAATATCAGCTTTTTAGTACTGAAAACCTAATTTCTGTACCATCTTTCCACACTCATGGGAAGGATAAAAGAAACCATTTTTTCAACCCAAGCCTCGATGACAATTACGTACTTCTCAAAGGAAGAAAAAGAGAAAGAAATAAAAGGCAGTATTAGATTGTAATAAGGCATTTGTGGACTTAGCCAGTTCTGATTGCTTATCGGATTCATCTGGGACAGTGCTTTGTTTAATCCTGAATGAGCTTAGCAAGAAAGGAAAGTTTTCACTGGAGAAAGAAATTAGTCCTTGAAGATATATAAAACTTCTGGGTTCCTACAGACTGTTTCAATTGAAGGCTTTGTCTGAAAACCAGAAACTTTCTTCTGAGGAAAAAATTGCAAAGACCTTAGTGAGGTGCCTTTTCTTCCTTGCTTGGAAAAGCAAGAGAGCGGTAGCCTGCGAAGCCTGCAGAGACAAGGTTGGACGTGTGTCAGCCCCTGTGCCCTCAGCATCTCTTTCCCGCTCGGGCCACTCCTGGCTGTGGCACAGATGAAAGAGTGGGGAGAGTGTGGGAGAGAAGAGGCTGGATTCTCCTCTGAATTCTCGAATGGCACAAAGTTAGAGGAATAAGCTTATGTCTGTGCTCAGAGCATGTTGCTCAGTGTTCAGTGACCATGCCCTTGCTTGCAAGGTATTTAAATTTCAGAAAGGGTTTTCTTTTTTATTGTTGTTTTGTTTTGCCACTGGATTTTAGGTTTCTTCTCTGCTGTTTCAAATTCTCCAGAGGAGAAGGGTTTGGGTTTTTCAGTAGTGAAATCTAAGGAGTATGAAATAACATGAATGAAAGATCTGAAGCTTGAAGAAAAAAGCTCTACAAATTGCAAAACCCTTGCTTCAGAGTGCCCGAAATGACAAGTCTCAGAATTATCTATGTTATGAAAGACCAGGTTCTCCCATCTACCACATAAAACTTTATTCATAATCAAAAAAATCGAATACACCTATAAACAGTACAGCTGGCTTCCTTTTTAATGGAGCTTGATATATCTCCACACTAGGGAGCTGTTACAGACAGAAATGTTTTTGTGAAATGTTGGCAAGAAACATGCATGCAACAATGAAAATGCACTGCAAGATGACTTCTTGGAAGGTCAAGCATTGATATGATCATGCTCTGCTCACTACGGTTGTTCTGAAGTTTTCCTGACATTCATTACAATTTCCATCCTTAGGAAATCTTCCCCAAAAATCAAATCTAAAATCCCCTGAATATGTATAGAAAGTAGACTGTGCATCAACATAAAGCGGGAGAGGCTGTTCACATTAGCATATCTGCTGTAAACTCAGAGTGCTATAAGTGCAGGTGTGAGAAGATTGCTAAATAGCTCATTTGTACCTGAGACTGCAGAGGTACCTGCTGTTCACAAGCAGCAGAACTGGCTGGGATGTTGAATGTCCTTTGCCCTCATCGCTTGATAAGTCTCATAAATGCAGTGATGATTTCAGAAAGTAATGGTTTTCTTTTTCTATGCACTGGGAAGTCTTACATAGGGGCCCGAGATAAACCAGCTCACTTTTAGAAGCATTGCTAATGGACAAGTGACAGAGCAATTCCATGCACAGAATTTGGTAGACTATTTTTCCTGCAACTTTTTATACAGCTTTCTTATTTTCAACTAATGCCCCATTAGTGTGAAATAAGAAGTGATAATTTCCAAACTACGATTCGGGGAAAGGCCTCTGCAGTGTGCTAATGCCCAGCTGGGAGAGGAACAAATGGCTGCTGCCAAAGAAGGCTCCTTCCCAGGCCTCCTGTCTGAGGCAAACGCTCCCTGGCTTTTGAATGAGGATTGACAGTGTAGTGAAAACAAGAAGAAAAGATATTAAGAAAAAGTAACACTTTTAGAGTAAATGTCATGCAGCTCTGCCTAAAACACATGCTTGTTACCATCTGTTGTATACAACCTGTGTGCCTCAGCTGCGCTCTGAGCACATTACTGTTCCTTGGGGCGTCACTGGGAGCTTTCTCACTCAGAAAATTTTGGACGTGGAATTGGTTTGGTGGTATATCTAGCTAATTCAGAGTGTAGCACATTTATCTGATTAATTTGAAAAGAATCTCTGCTTTGGAGACAAAAGAAAAGTTGTTTAGCACCCCACTAGACAGATTTTGCACACACGGGTAGTTTTAGTCAGGCTCAGATTTCAACCTATGCAGAACTGTCACTCTAATCCAGACATGGCAGTGAGCTATTTATTTATTTGTCATTCTTTTGTTCTCATTTTGCTTCCACTATTGCCAATAATAAGAGAGTAGAAGTAGCATATTTCTTCAGGAACTGATATAGCTAGAGCTCTCTTCAGGAACTTTGTGAAGTAAGGAAAAGAGTCTCTCTTGATTGATCTGTCACCAAAGAAGTTGTATTCTGAAATGACCTCACTAGTTCGATAGCTAAGATATATGATCTGAAATATGTCTTGCCAGGCAAAGTGATACAGGATTAAGAAGTGCTTTTTGTAAGGATTCTCCCTCTATTTCCTCCTAGTAGTTATTTATCAGTCTTTCAAACTTTTAGGTTGGAAATTTTCCTCTTGTCTTAAGCTGTCTGAATAAATGTTCAGATTGCAACATTTATTTCAGCTATCTCATTTCCTTGAATTCCAGTGGTAATTCGCTTGCTAAGACATACAAGCTAAGACTGTCAGAGAGTATTTGGAAAATACAGTGACTCCAATTTCAAATAACTAACTAGAGAGGTGTTAAAAGGATCTGAGATATATACAGTGCTTTCTATTATTAAGAGGTCATTAATGTGTATCCACTTGGACACCTGAAAATGAAACATCCAGAACAGTTTTAACAGTAGTCTGATTTATTTTCTTCACTGCTTTCTAACCTATTGTAGATAAGTCAGTTCTACAGTCTTTGTGATTTTATGGGTTTTTAACATTTTGTATTAGGAGATTTTTTCTACTATTTGCAGTGGTAAAGTTTCCCATTTTTTAATTTTCACTCCATCTGCCTCTGTCAGTCATGTTATTTTTACATTTTGGATCTGCATGAGCCAAAATCATTCTATAACTTAAATGTTTACTATTTAATACAAAAAAGCATATATATATATAAACTAAAAACAGTGCCAAAGAGCAACTAACTCTCTGACAGCCTTAACATAAATGCCTCGAAGTCTTCTGTTCTTGCCAATGGTAATTTCTCTATTGACTTGTTTAGTTTTCATCTATTCACTTTCTATGTGCTTAGTCTCTTCCTATGGTCAGCATCTTCTTCACCTCATTTGTTTTCACTTCCTAGCTCACCTTTTCACAGATCTCCTCAGGTCCTAACATTTGTACTGCTTCAACTCAGTCATAACACTTCCTTTTCCTTAGCCAAGAAAGAGAAGTATAGGTTCTTCTAAAGTATCCACCATTCCTTGCTTGCTTATATACTCTACTTCTTACCCCAGAGTCTTACAGACTCTGTGAGTGTGGCAGAAAAGTTTGCCAAAAACAATGACTTCATGCACTTTTTTTAGGCTCTTTCTCTCAGTCTCTTAATTTTTACATTTTTTGTATTATTTTTACCTGTGGCAAAGCATAAACTTGCATGAAACTGTCCTATAGAAGAGTATCTGTAAGTGAATTATTTACCTGTCATCTTTCTTTGTTTCTACAGGAATCAGTAAAAGATTCTGACTTCACCTGTATCAGAAATTGACCCCTTGAGCCAAGACTCAAATATCTTTTTTGGTCCTTTAGCTCTAATTTCAACATTAGGTGCCTGTGATCATTTTCACAAAAGTAAAATACACAAATAAATCCATTTTAAAATTCCCTTGCATCAATTCTTGAGTGGAGTTGATCTGATCGAGTAAAGGCTTTATTTTACCTCTTCAGTCCAAGTACTGTTTATTTTTTTAAGGACAATTAAATCTCCAATAATTTTTATTTGCTGTCTTAATTCAGATTCCTTATTTATATTTGTAGTATAGACCTTTGGCATTTTCTTGACCATAAATTTCCCTCTCAAATCTTTAGTATACTACTCACAATCTTCATGACAGCCTCTCCTACTACAGGGATTTGTCTCCACTCTACAAAATAGTGATTCATGTCTATTTTCAATCTGTTGTCATTTATTTGGCATTCTGTGCCATCAGTCCTGCCTACCTATTAAGTTATGTTAGTATTGTCCTGGCTCCCTATGTGAATCGGTTATGACTCATGATGGCAGAGGTTCATGGCAAGTGATCTTGTAATTCACCTAATTCTCAGTAAAGTTTAACCTGTTTCCATATAATGTACTACAGCTGATCTTCTGCAACTTAATGCAAAGCATATAAAATCTAATAGTAATTTTACACTGCCTTTCATTCGTTTTGGATTCAGCGTCAGTCTTTCTCATCAGTATAAAATAATTATGCATACAGAAGCAGGCAAAAACAATTTGGGAATCAAATTAGAGTTTGGATCTTCTTTTTACAGCTTTAGAATGGGAATATTCTAAATGCTCTGAATATATACCTTGGCTGAATTCATATGCTACATGTAAGTGGAAATGCAACTTTCAAATGTCAATGCACATCCAGGATTTTTATTTCTGCATAAACAGAATTAGAACATATGGCCAACCAATAACAGTATATCAGCAAGCACATTTTGCTCCTGAGACCATGCTTTGAAGAGAATGTACTATCATATACCCCTTCTAGATATTGATTCTTGTCCCTGTTCAGCTGTCTAGGCACAAAAAGAATGGTGTGCTTCTTAGAGAAACAGCAATATTGTTGATTTGAATGTCAAACTACTAAGTCTTGACATATGTATATTCTACTGTGATTGTGTTCAAAAGAGGAAAGATGTTATGTGCTAAGAAAATAGTTTACTTTTCTCCGTATCTCCTCTATAATTTGACTTCCATCATTTAAGCTACTTAAGAAGAATGATGCCTTCTTAAAGTTAAGCTAGAGAAAGAGAAAAAACATAAACTCTGCACTACATCAGGATTGCTTTTTTCAGTTAAGAGGCAAAATTCTAAAAGCTGTAAGGACGTAATTTTCATCCTATGAAAGTAAAAGTAAAGGTTTGTTTCTCATAATAGAAAGTTTCATCTGAAATATTTCATAGCATTTATTTCTGAAGGAACTTTAAAAAAACCTCAACTGATCATTCTTGAACAATAATTGTTATCTCACATTCAAAATTAGGCCAGCTATGGCCTCACAAATGAGTAATTGGGAGGCGTAAAAGCTGGTGATGAGTAGAATATGATGTAGATGCAGTTAGCAGGGTAAGATTGCAACAGCAAGGAAAATAATATTTCATGGGTTTGAAATTTTATTACGGAAAAGTTTGGAGTCAGTCAGAGAAATATCTACATTTTAAACAGACTACTTAAAATATAAATCTCATTCTTATAGTATTCTATTTATGAATCTACCAAGCAAAATAAAGAAGAATGGAGTCCTAGTTTTTACAGCAATGAGTGGGAAAAGCTGCAGTTTTAAAAAGACTTTGTCTAGCTTCTATATCTGAAGAATCCTTTCCTAACCTCTATTCATGCCTGTCAGAAATCAGCTATCTTGGCTGGCAGTTCGATGTACTAGCAGTAGTCCATCTGGTTGGAAACCCTGAGGAGGATCTACGTTTTTACAGATAAAATGGGCAGGATTGCAGTCAAGTTAATAGACTCAGGCAAAATGACATAGTGAACTTTCATTTTAAATAATTGGCTACGACATAAATATGTGGAAAGTAGAACACACAGAGGGAAAAATAAAGGACTGGATTAAATTCTATTTGAGGATGCCTATTTCAACCTACAAATACATTAGAACATGAAGAAAACTATTGCCATAATATTTTGAGACTATATCTGTGAAATGACTATTTGACCATAAGAAGTAACCCAAACACCAGTATCTGGTTGGTTCTAACTGTGACCCTATTGAAAGGTGAGTGCTAATGTATTCAGAATCATGTATATATGTTTTTTTCATGTTTTAGCCATACATGATTACTGACTAGCTAGGGGCTGATTTACCAGGTTTTGGTGTTATGTAGAATTCCATCATCAGTTTCACTGACTAATGTATCCAGAAGAAAAAGTTGGTGGGTGTACAATGTAGGCATATCAAATTACTTTTAAAAATTCTGGAAATCATCTTTCATCTCTACAAAATTTGATACTGCGTGTCCTATGCCTTCCTAACAGGATTCAAAAAATTGTAGGTTATGGGACCGAGACATTCTTTCTCTGTGTGTATTGCTGTAACTCTTGAGACGCTTCTGTTAAAAAACATAAGAAATATAGCAAGAGAGCGGATACACTGGCAGTTTAACATTTTTCAGAAGGACATTATGTAATATATGTGTTAAGTATACAATTTTCCTGTCGGGCAAAATGTTGAATATTATAGTTCTTATTAACTTAATCCAAAATATGAGGAGCACAGCACTAGGTAGGATAGAGATTACAGAGTCATTCTCAATACAGTGTAACATTTTAAGCTAAATGTTTCAAATTTCTAAGATTTATCCAGCATAACAGCAGAAAATTTGAAATTTTCAGAGATTAAATTTCAAAATTCACATAACAAATTTTAAATAGCAAGGACTTTGTGACTGGACAAAGAAATTGTACTGAATGTAATTGCAAACTACATTATTTGAAATTGACTCTTTTCTATCTTCCTAAATGAAATTATCTTTAAAAAGAGAAAAATCCTGAAAGAGAAACCCATATACTGATAAATAAATTAATTAATATGTAAGCTTTGAATATAAATGACCAAAATACATAATTTCTACATACCTAACAGTTATTTAAGAGTCTTTTGATCTCATAAGAATGTTAAAATTCTTAAAAGAAACCTTTTGGTCTTGGTGTTGTTCTCATCATTATAATGCACAATACAAAGAGTATTATAATACTCTTTGAAAATATTTCCACTTTCCTTGTATTGATCTTTGCATCATAAAACACTAAATGCAAGTAGTACTAAAATCATGAGTTAGTTGTTTGCTTATACAATCACAAAGTGTTTTCCTACAGCATAGTTCCAAAAGTTAATGTGATGAAGCCAAAGAGGTACCATGAACTGCGCCTCATCTGGAGTCTTCCAGCTTCCTAAAGTGAAAATGTTCCCAAACAGCGAAGCACTGTCATGACTTGATTTTATGATTGTGTGTGATTAAAACCTTCACAACAAAGATCTGCAAATTACTGGAATATTTTGTTTTCAGGTAGAATAGATTATATGTCTGAAGTTTGTGATTACAATTTGTGGCTGTAGAGACCAATCAAAACATTAAATATTTATTATTGTTTTTAAAATTTCATTACTTTGGAAGCCTGATTTGTGATTTTGTTTTAAAAAGTACAGGTTTAGAAATTTTGTTATAATTGAGGTAATGTTGCAGCAGATTCATGGGATTCATTAAAAGTCATACATTTCACCTTTCGATCTGCAACTGTGTTCTGTAACCTGCTGAGGTCCTTCAGATCAGTGTTCAGAAACAGAATAATTATTGCTTCTACTTATTTAGCTGTATTCATTTGAGGAGCAGAATCAAATATTTATGCTCCTTAAACCTTGTTTAAAAAGAGCTATTGGTAAAGTAATTAAAATTACATTTGTAATTTTTACTGTCTTTTCTATATTTATAGCAGAAACCTATAAAATCTTCATAGGTTTACCACTTTTTAAAAAATGAAATTGGGTTCAACAAGCATTATGCTTGAAGAGATCTTAGACTCGAAAAATAATTACCTGCACTCATCAGCTCCTGTAAAGGTTTACTAAAATCTGTCTCCATAGGTAGATTTAAGTCAGGTCTTCATAGGGTGGAACTATGCCCATTAATCAGAACATATTTAAAAATGCAATAAACTTTTAGATAGATAGTGTCTCTGCTCCTTGCAAGGAAGCTCTCAGTCTTAGGAATTAAATTCAGTGTTGTGGTATTAACAAATCATTTTCACTGTTATCCTCATCAAAGATGAGGAAAGATTTCCAGTGCCTTTTTTTCTCCTTAAGACTTTTGTGAAGAAGTGGAAGGTGGACAGAAATTTCACCTAAAGTAAACTGAGACCAAGACAATTAAAACAATCTGTTTAATAAGAAAAAAAATTTTAAAAATCAGATGGTGGTTTCACCGATTGCTATAAATCTGAAATCTTTATACCTTACAAGACTGGTAGTTACCAAGTTTAAAGCATATATGGTTTCCATTTATTGCCATTAGGTCCTAAATCAGAAATGATATCCTGAGAGCTTACATTCACCTAGCTATCACATTCTTATGCTGTGGTTTCACTCACAGACCTGATGGCTACTATTCTGCTTTCAGCACTTTTCAATTCTGTCCCATGACTCTTTCAGGTTCCAGGATTTTTTCCTACCTATGAATTACCTTGGAGATTCTTATGATAGTCTTACTGTAAAGGTCATCACCTGAAATACCAAGGAAGGCCTCCTAGTCCTATTTTCTTATGTAGGAGTTATGGATTTTTCCAGGAAAAAAAAAAAAAAAAAAAGCTGTAGGAGTGAGAAAGAATTCTGTTTATTAATATTTTTCACATAGATAATTTTTTTTTTGCTGTTATGGGATAATTTTTTTTCTTTTTCAAATATTATTGATAAAAAAAAGATACTAAAAATGACAGGCCTGTGCTTGCTGACATGTAGTACTGAATACAGAAAATTTAGAAGATGGCAGTTGGAATGACTGTACTAAGAACTTGTGTCAGCTAATAGTATAAGTCCATCAATACCAAATATATTTTCTTTCTCCATATTCTGTAACACACGGTGGGGGTTTTTTTGTTTTGTTTGGGGTTTTTTGTTTGGTTGGTTTGGCTTGGGTTTTTTTGTGTGTTTTTTGGGGTTTTGTTTGTTTGTTTGTTTGTTTTTTATTTTGTTTTTGTTTTCAGACATCCTTGTAATGAAGAACACTAAAAGCAAAGGGATGTTCTGGGTGATAGAATGCAGTATGCTCTGCTGTCACCAGCAGCCAGCAGTCTCTTTTGTAACATATTTAGGTTCCTCAGAACTCCTCTGGGGAAGCTAATCCAAAACCTGACTGTAATAACTTTTAGGAAACTTCTTCCAACATCTCTCTGGAATGAATTGATTTTTATATGTACCAGCACTGCTGTTAATGATCTTTTTAATTCCTTGGTGCATATGTGGACAATAGGATCAGATTTTACTTAGGCTAAAATCCCTGAGATATCTTTTCTGTACAATATACTGTTTTGAATATCTTTAAACTTGGGTATCTGGAGTCATCAACACTACAGTGTTACCAGTCCCTTTCTACATCAGAATTTTTTTCCTGATATATGTTCACTTAGTATTTTCTTTGTTTCATATTGGGATACTTGTAGTAAAATTGGACGCTTCTAAAGTTAACTTCTGGCATGCTTGGGGATGGTCTATCCTCATGTATGGCTGCTTCTTGAAGAAAGGAGGAGGCAGAAAATATTTGGGTTCAGGTTATGATCTGTGATCAAGTAATGTACACAGATCTTTTAAAACAGATATACATCAATGAAACAGAAAAAAAAAAGAAGAAAAAAGAAAAAGAAAAGAAAAGAATAAAGAAACAATAAAGAAAATAGAAAGGAAAGTTGGGGGTTTCCACTATTGAATTTTATTCAAATTCTTTTACTCCAGTGTTCAAGGAAATTCAGTTTTGCATGTATGTCTGAGTCCCCTGCATTTTTATCTTACCCCTTAATTTTTGGTTTCAGCAGATTAATCTCTTTAACACATTGTTTTCTCATTTACAGTTCTCCTAATAATTACATTGTAACAAAGGCTTTTCTATGTAACATTTTATGAAGTTCAGAGAGCAGAGAAGTACAACACTTCCTTTGTCTAGGAAACCAAAGTAAATTCTTCAAAATACCTTCAGTTCATTCCATTGGAGTTTGGCACTGCAGAACCTCAAACCCAGCAGTTTCCTACTGTGGCCATCATCCACCATACAATACTCCCAAATTCACTTAATAGAATGTGAATACCTACATAGTATTATATATGTATATTTGGAAGTCAGGAGGATGACATTATCATCAATTTTTTACCTTTTCAGTCTCTGTCAGCAGTCTTGATAAATCAATTTATACATGCCTAATCTTTTCTCCCATTGCTTCTATTGGGATTTTCTAGACTGTTTGCAGGTTTACCACCAGAAACAGAAATTCAAAGTCTTAGGCTCCTTAGGTACAGGTAAGGATGGCCAGATCAATTTTACGCGCTGGTGTGTGTCCATGCAACCAAGACGCACAATTTAAAAAACATTAAAAACCTCAAGCACTATAATGCCGAGACATGACAGCTCACCCACTGACCTTATGCAGATCTAGTCAAAATCATATATGCGACTGAGGCACCCATGGATAGATTCATAATCATCTCCCTAGACATGAGTATGAACAGTCATCGTTTCCTTATATTCCATTCTCAGTGCAATCAAAGGCACCAATCCTGCTTATGTGGGTGAATAACATTAAATATTTGAATAACCTCTCTGACTTCTCTCTGAAACTTCTAATGAACCAACAGCTACTTTCATGTATCATGACAGCTTGTTTTTTCAATAATAACAGTACAGACTCAATAAAATAAATACAGCAGCAAAAAGTTTTACAGAAGAGGAAATCCTAGTCATTCAGTAAAGATAAATGTTCCTAAATTCTTGAATAGATTCTAGGTCTACTCATTCTTTTCAAGATTTGTATTTTATTTCCTTTTCCTTTAAAGAAAGTGCTCATGTTTTGTGTTATTTTGAATAGATGTATCCATTTATTTTTACCCTTACTTTTTCTATCATCTATTCTATTTATATGTACCCATATATTTGTTTGCACAGCTTCATAATGCACGGCCAAATTAGGTCACTAGCAGGTAATGAAACTAAGAATTTTTTCTTCTCTTAACAGGTAAGTGTATCCATTATCCACTGTTCTGAGAAGTATATCATGTGCTCATCAAAAAAACCTAAGAACTGTCAATTTGATGAAGTACAACTCGCATCTCATTAGTGTTGAGCACAGAAGCAATATTCCACATCAAAAATGACTGCTAAAATATTCACAATTACCAGCTGTTCAGCATCCATTTTATATAGATAAAAAACATGTCAAACTTAATTTATCAGATGTTTTCTGCTGTCATATTTCTTTTTCACCCAATGTACTGAAAAGTTATCAAAAACCCCTTACTTTTATTCCAGACAGGTATTGTATAGGCAAAAAAAATAACATAAATGTTGTATACACACATAATCTTGAGAAATATGGATGATCTTCAGAAAGTTTATTCACTTTAAAAGCTGTATGAACTATTTTGCCTTAGAGTGTTTGTCTTTTCCAGGAGGGTCAAGATTTTGTTGGTTTGTTCATTTTGGATACTGCTACCATGGGCTAAATAAATGAAGAATTAATAGAATCTCAGTATATATTATTTACTAGCTTTCCTNAAGAGAAAAAAAGAAAAAAGAAGTATGTGGGGCAGCATGAGGAGTGCTTATTTAGATCTTCAGTGATGTTGCGGAGAGAAGTTGACTTAGTCTTCAATAGATTACAAAGGAAGAGAGAGCCTGAAGCACTCTGAAGGCAAAAACTAGTAGTTTAAAAAAAATATTATTCAATATGTGGTCGAGGAGTGCTTCTGTTGCATTTTGAACACCTCTAGGGGTCAGGGAATGGCTTAAACTGCACACCAGAGGCCAAGTTGCAAATAGCAGCAACAAAGTTATACCAGCTTAGGTAAAGTCCTGCTTTACACTGATGTTTGGGGGAGGCAAATGGAGGTGAGTATTCCCCTTTATTCTGTGCTTGTGAAGCTGCATCTGGAGTACTGTGTTGAGCTTGGGGATTGTCAGTGCAAAGTGGAGCAGTTAAACTGGAATGAGCCTAATGGAGAGACAGACGGGTGGTTTGGGGCCATATAAGAGGCTGAGGGACCTGGATTTTTTTCATCCTGAAGAGATGTCTGCAATCTTGTGCCTCCGGAGCAGCCCATGAGACCCATCAGACCCATCTGACCCATCTGCCAAGGGTCTTTGGATTCACTGCAGCTACGTACCTAAACCCAGCTATACCACAGTGGTATAGATGAAATGTCATTGTCACTGTGACCCTAAAGGATAAAGTAAACTCATCTGGTTTTGGAAATGTATGCTGCAACACTTGTAAGTAACATATTTTAGCAATTGAAATGTATGGGAAATTAAAAAAAAAAAAAAAAAAAAAAAAAAAAAAAAAGGGGGGGGGGGGGGGGCTTCAGTTTGGTTTGAACTGAGACAATAAAAAAATTTTCTAAATAAACCCTGCATTTTTTCAGGTAGTTCACATGAAAGGTCTTCTGTTATTTTGTCTTATCTGACAGATGGGAATACTGAGGAAAAACCTGTTGCCCAAGAAACTACAAGGCTGTTAATAAATCTCCTGTATTTGTAGGTATCCTTAGCTATTATTTCCCAAATCCATTTTCTTTTCCTTTTCCATCAATAAGGTTTATGTTCCAGAGTGAGAGCTCACAAGAGGAGAAACCATTAGCTTTCATGAATGCCCAGTAGAGATATTTAGTTTTTCCAGGTTTCCAAGTGGTTTGAAGTACATTTATTGATTAAATTTATAGGGGATCCTCTAGCTGTTCTCAGCATAGCACTTTTTGTTGCTGACTCCTAGCAGAAAGGTTATAGTTTATTTCAATTTCATAAAAGAAAACACGCAGAAATGGGAACTCCCCACCATCATGTTATTTTCAACCAGTTCTGGTAGGATTGGGAAATTCAGTCCTTTGCTCAGACTATTTTTTAAATACTAGAATAAAGGCTGTAGCAACTAAACCAAGTATCATTTCAGTAATTCTTCAGTTTGTTGCAAGCTAATTTGATAGAGTTCTGCATGAAATAAATAATTAAATCACTTCTTTTTAAAATACCTCTATTTACCTATGAACCAGAATTCAAATGTTTAGCATTTCCTCTTTATTTTAGGTCTGATTGCATTGTAAAGCTGATGGTATATCTACAAATATCCCAGTGATACGACCTGTGACTTCAGACCCTCTCCTGTGATTCAGCATTCATGTTTCATCATGAGGACTTTTCTTTCTGTAGTTAGAGACTATGTGGTAAAAAGATGTTTCTCTACATCTTTGACTTTGTCCCTCTTTGTCCTCTGATTACCATTATTATTTATTTAGCATTAACGGTGGCTATAGGTTTGCAATGCGAGGAGAACTTTTTGACCTAGAAAGATTGCAGTCTAAATTGATGATACCCTTTCTTTTTGTCAATAAAGCATTACAAAACATGGCCCAGTTCTGTACATGTTGTGCAATCTTAGTAAATATTCAGTAAATAACAGAAAATATTTCCATCTATAAGGTCTTTGAGTGTTGTTCAATTTAGCTTTTTGTTAGTTGCTAACTTGTGTGATTTCTCTCCTCAGACACATAGCACTGTTTGTGCCTTCACTGGATGATTAAAACTTCTTAAAAAGGAGAATGACAAATGATGAACAATGGATAGCAAATATGCTTGTTCCCTCTAATGCATGTGTTTGCATGCACATAAAGTTACTAATTCAAATAGACCTTCACAAAAAGCATATGCAAGGCAAGTCACATTCACATGGATGCTCATAAATACTGAGCACACTGGTGGGTATTGATTCAGCTGGTATTTTGAATTGTAACAAATGCTTACAAACATTGTGTTAGCAATATCTCATATATACCTAGATGATATGATATTGGAAGACATTTTCCTTTTACTTTAAATCTACGTGTAGCATTAACTTGTTGCTACTTTCATTCTTGTAACGTGGCCTTTCTTGTCTTTTTTTTTTTCCCTAAAGTAATTGAAGAAAATCTCCCATATTCCATAATATATAAATCTCCCAAATACCATATAAATCTCCCAAATACCATAGTTTATTTCCTAACCATGGTGAAACCTTACTCCGTTTACCAGTCCCTTGACCAGCTTCTATGTTTAACAGTCAGGGCAGGTGTGGGTCATTAGCCATGTTAAGTCCTGCTTGCTTTCTTCTTCTGGGTGGGATGTGAGCATATCGTATGCTCTTGTTAGCATCTTGGGTTTCCTCCCCTGCATTGTATCTGAGTTTTCTGCCTCTGAATTCAAGGATATGACCTCAGTACAAATACGGGTCCAACAGCCTATGCAAACTAGACCCACACACAATAACCTTTTTGTGTTGCAACTATTCCAAATTTCAGCACAGAGACAGTTGTGGCTATACCAAAGAATGAAACTTTGTGGAAAAAATATCCACAGTCTTGACATTCCCCTATTTTGCATGCCAAGTCAGCTGCCTCAGATCTCAAGATGTACCTTGCTCTCTTTCTTCTTTTCTCCATATGCTTCTAGCCTGAGCTCCTCTGCATCACGTTTGAATTAGGTGGTCCCAGAAGCCTGCAGGGGAGCTTTCCTGAGCTCACATTTCCAAAAAAATAACTGTGGTGGGTCTCAACTACATTCAACTACATGGACAGGAAATTATTTTCTGAAAGAAAAACCTGTTTAGAATTTGACAGGCTTTGGTGTCCTCTGCACTTATTTCCCACACGAACAACCATCTAGCTCTTAATTTCTCAGAGTTAACTGATGGATTAAGTATATTATATTAGAAAAAAATATATTCATTTTATTCAAGATGTTTAAGTGTTTTTGTTCCAGTTAGATTTCTGCTGATGTGAAATGTACTTTTCAGCCCCCAGTGTCCTGCACTTTCTTTATGGTTAATAAACATAATATACTCAAATTCTTCAGTTCCATAATATACTCTGTATATTTAAAATAACATTCAGAAAAATATAGCCTCCAGAAAAAAATTATTCAGGGTCTCCAAATCAGAAAATCACACTGCATTTTCAGTTGCTGACAGTATTTAAAATGAGAATAAGCAAGTAAAACTAAGTTTCAAGACAATTCCTGGGTCATGGAGACTCTTATTAAATATTTTATAAAAGTTGTTACTGTCTAGACAGAAATCTGATGTAAGTGTTGCATACCAGTAGCCACAAATAATCAATATGGCAATTTTGGCATGGAAGCATAAAGTTGGCTGCAACAAAATCAATAACAGCATGAATCATCATGTCCTGGTATGCTAATTATGCTTCTAACTTTAACCATTAGTACCTGAATAAAATATAAGTTAAGAATATATCCTCTACAGCTGTCATTAGTAGTTAAGTGCCAACAACTAATTATCAACCTTTTCTGAAAGTACTAGAAGTTTTATTACTGCACTGCATCGGTAGATTACATGAGTAGATAAAAAGTAATTCTCTTTTTAAAAAATCCCTTCATAACTTTAAAGCTGATAAGGTCTTAATAATGAGCATATATATATTTATATGCGTTAGGAAGCTTATACAAGAAGGTTGCTATCCATTTTAGCTTAATCAATATTCTGTTCTTCAGCTCATTGTCAGCTTGAAACACTTCAATATAAGTTATCGTACAAGAAATTGTTCAAACAGCCTTTTCCAGCTGCCCCAAATACACCACTCATGGGGTGAGAACAGACACAAACAAGTAATTTGTGTTCCTTTCTATGTAGTTAGTATTTCAGTAAAACAGTCTAGGGAAAAAAAAACCAAAACAAACACAAAAAACCCCTCTGGAAACTCTAGTAATAAAAAATAAACCTTGTACCGGTGAAGTATTCACCCAACTGCTGAAAGAAGTGTCTCATAATCTCACTGTTTGTGACTACGAATGTGCTACAGTTCAAAGAAAGTTTTCCCTATGGTCATTCCTGGAGTTTTAGTCTGAATTCAGTGTATGCAAGAAAAAATATTTTATGATTCTCATAAGTGTAATCACATATACTTTAAAAAGTCATCATTTACTTGGTTAGAAGATTATAACTATGGTTTGAGATGGTTCTGGTAGTCTGAAGCAAAGTTTCTCTTGCAGATTTTTTTTTTTTTTAAATTGACAGGTAATAGTTACCTGTTTCCTATTCCAAGGACAGCATGTTATGTCTATAACTATTGATGCTCTACCTTCCAGAGACCTCCTATGTGGTGCCAGTGGCTGAGCTGAACAAGAACAAAAAATCAGCTCTAGGAAGCTGGAAGAGATGATGAAATATTTGGAGAAAAGTTGGTACTCAGCAGTGCAGCATAAAATGTCCTAGAAGTTACAGTGGCCCACAAAGTGCATATTGGTCAAGCAATAGGAACGTGCTACTGTTTCAAGAGAAATCAATGTTACTCTGACAGGTTTAAAGAGAAATGTTTTATGAGGAACAGAGAGGTGCTATGTCAGTCTGCTAGATGTGGGTGAAGCTTCAGCCAGGAGATGGGTCCCAGTATGCCCAAAGACAAATTGGAGGGATCTGGGAGGTTAATACCTCAGCTATATGAAATTATTAGAAGTTTATAAAACATAACCTGTGAAGAAACACTATAGGAACTGGAAATGTCCACTCTGAAGGAGATGAAGTGATGACATGAAAGCAGTCTTTCAGCATGTAAACATTTTATTATTACATCAGAATAGTGGTCTGTTCTCCTCTATGCCCGCTAGAAATAGCACAAGAAGATTTCTAATTTGCAAAGGTATAAGATATTAGGAGAGGCTTTCTGTCTGTAAAAATGAGAAGGTTTTGGTTCACTTTCACTTCATCTTTTTAACAATATCTATATGTCTGTCATGGATGATGAAGACACATTTGATTTGACTTTGTAAGTAAAGCAAACGAAGACAAGAAGGATCTAAAAAAATAAGTCATGCCAAATTTGTGATGCAGGGTATGCTTATAGACCCTGAAAAATGCACAAGATCCCTAGCTAACAGAATGCTGAGCATCTATATGATGAAATACATGAACAATGGCATTGGCACTGGAAATATTTATCAAAATTATTGCAATCGAGGCAATCTGGCAAAAAGTGTTAGGTGTAGCTTCAAAAAGGCATATTATTCGAGTAGTTCTTTTAACATATTGGATCTATAATTATCTATAAATTGGTTCCAAATCACCAACAAACATCTGCATGTCTTGTTTGCTATGAAAAAAAAAAAAATCCCAAATCTCTTAGTTATTGTGATAAACACGTACACAAAACATTATAATGAACTGTCCATTTTGTTTATATAGCTAAGCTAAGGGGTCTCCAACAAATTCCTGAAGATTTTGAAGTAAATAAAATCCTAACACTATGAAGACATTATCTTTCAAGTACATATTTGCTAAGAGTAACCTTTTTCCATACCTACAATTATCTTACTCTAAACTGATCGTTGTTGACATATGTAATTAATGCTTACAAAAGGACAAACCTGGAATTAAGGCAGGCAGCAATTATTTGAAGTGTAATGTCTGCCAGATTAATGTTGCTGTAATGAATGTTCATTGTGTATTAAAACTGCATGACAACTACACGAAGAGCCCTTGAAAAGCTGGTTCAGAGGAAAAAATTAAGATTATTTATATCTAATAAAAAAAATCAGACTGAAGAGGCTACAACCCACAAGTTAATTTTTAGTTCTCATTTAAGGATTAATTTGACCCTGTATACCAAAATGTCTCTTTGCCAACAGATTTTTCTCTATTTGTTTAAATCGTGCTGCACCAGGACATGACCCATGTCTACTAAAGTCAGTAGAAGGACCTGGTTTTACTGAACAGGATTTAGACTCACAATTCTAGTAGACTTTGGCTGGCTGCATAGAAAATGATGCTTAATTATCTGATTTTTGTTTGGTTTCATGCATATCCTATCTCATTGCCAGGGCTTTTCTTTTGGCTGGGATTCTGAGAAGCTCAAAAAAGATGCTTTAAAGAGACAAGCAAATATTTAGCAGTTAATTCATACCTCCCTTCTTCTATACCTCAAAAAAAAAAAAAAAAAAAAAAAAAAAAAAAAAAAAAAAGAAAAAACTA
>VXBL01001165.1:436567-457585 GCA_013400195.1 Aramus guarauna | reverse complement strand
AAAAAGAAAAAGAAAAAGAAAAAACTAACAAAAGTATTCTGAAATATATGGAATTTTCTTTAAAATTACAAATATGCAATAGAAATACCAGCAAGCTACTGGAAAATTGGAAATCACTAGATAGGAAGAAAGAAACTAAAGAAAAGGATAAATACATTGCATTAATGATCGATAAATACTTCTGACCATAAGCAGCAAACACAGCTCCCAAAATAATTGGTTTAATGAAAATTGTTTCAGATCCTTGATACACATGAACAGCACATACAAGTAGCATGTATTGCTAACACCCACCCCCTCTGCCTGTGGCCACAGGGGTTTTGTTCAAGCTCATGCCTACACACCTAGGCCTGCCTTAAGCTGTAGGTGTCCCTGACCCCAGAACTGTCTCCTGCTGTCCTGGTTTGGGGGATTCCTGGACAGACCTTTCACCAAGGCTGTACGTAGCCTTGTCTCCCTCCATGAAGGTATCTTTAGGCTCACCTTGGACTTGGCTCACTACCTCACTTGCCTGTGACTGTAAATGGACCATGTCTCTTTCACCACCCTTCCTTGATGCATCATGAGGGAGGGCACTGCCCTACCCATGCCATACCTGCTCTCAACTCTCAGCTCATACTCCCTCATGGATCAACTGGCCGCTTGCTCCTCCCCAGCACACACGTGCACTGTGGGTGCCTTTTAAAAACTGCAAACCCCAGATTAGTATTGTTTGCCATCACCTTGCGCTCATATCAATGAAGTTTCAGCACAAATACTGCTATGTATCTCAGCATCTTGTAAAGTCCATAGAGAGATGTGGCTTCGCAAGCAAGCAAGTTTTCGGATGTGACTAGAATGTAAATATGATGGAATAGCTGCTGCATGATTGTTGTGGTGCAACAGTCCCAAGCACGTACTCACTGAACTTTTTCAGAAACTAGAAGCAACACAGCTCACAGCTGGTTTATCATAGCATGGACACAGAGTTCTTCATGATACTGTAAAATCACAGAATTGTTGAGGCTGGAAGGGACCTCTTGAGATCATCTAGTCCACTCCCCCTGCTCAGGCAGGGACAGGTAGACCATTTGCCCAGGTTGATGTCCAGATGGCTTTTGAATATCTCCAAGGATAGAGACTCTACAACCTCTCTGGGCAACCTGTGCCAGTGTTTGACCACCTTCACAATAGAAAAGTTTTTTTCCTGTGTTCAGACAGAATTCCATGCTTCTTAATTCATGGCCATTTCTCTTGTTCTGTCTGTGGGTACCACTGAGAAGAGTCTGGCATGGATGAAGCATGCAGCATGCAGCCTGGCATGCAGGTAGCATGAATGGAAGATTTCCTTTGAAAGAGGCCCAGGCAAGAACGGCCTGGAGCACAATGAGTGTTTGTTTCCATAAGCAGAGACTACAAAAGGAATTTTTTTTGAACTTCAAATTGATTGTTCCTATGTTATTACTTTAAAAAAAAAAAAAAAAGACATATTGTCAAGAAGCTTGGATGTTTGTTGGACTCCACAGAAACCAACAAGCTTTTCAAAAATCAATCAGTGAGTGTAATACACAGAAAAATAGTTCCCTGACAAGTAAAAAAGATCAAAAGTATGAATTAGTTTGTCATGTTTATAGTTTTGAGTATCATTATCAATGTAGGAACTTGATTCAGCGAATGATTGTCTATAAGTCAAGACTAAGAATACAATACCCAACAGAAATATTTCTTTAAGCTACTTACATACTGTGAAACTAAAACTCTCCAAATGATAACTATTAAAGTGGAAACATTAATTATATCAGCCTCCCATATTCACGCTGTTCTTTCTTCACCATTTAAGACTGTGGTAATTTGTTATGTAGCACTGATCTGATACAGTATCTTTGATGCAACTGCAAGCTCCATGCTGTTCCCTCTTAATAGACCTTAGAAGCATCTCCATGGGTATTCAGCTGAGCTTTCTCAGCATAATGGAGGACAGGGCTTTAACAGCCAAAAGTCAGTTTTTCTCTGCAACATCATATTTAGCGCAGCTCAGTGCATGGTAACTGGGCTAAAGATAATGCTGTTTAAGCAGCATTAACTAAGTGTTGTGGAGTCCTCTGAGCAGCAGCTGCTGAGGAGTCCTGAAGTTGGACTGGAACAGCCTCAGGGCCACCTGCACACCAAGTGCTGCTTCTGCCATCCCTGCATTTCTTGTCGAGCAGATTGGGGAGGGGAATGAGATTCTTCTTTTTATTTTTACACTTCAGTGTTCTTCTCTCACCTGGCAAGCAATGTATGAAATTGCATTAAGTACAGATCATTAAGAGGTGTTTGACTATATGAACAGGTTGTTATTTTTCTCTTTCTGAACATACAGGCTATGTTATTACTGAAGCTTAAACAGTTATATTCATGACTCTGGAAACATTTATGGTTCAAGATATGACAAGCTGGACAATTTAATACTTTCATGGAATTCAGTCTTGAAAACAAAGTCTTTCAGACATATTGACTGCAGTAACTAAAAACACAACAGATTACAATTCTCAATAATTTATTTTTTTCAAGGGATTTCTTTCTTAACTAGGTAAATGCACCTGTGATGCATGTGCATAAAAGAAAAAAGCAATTATACTCCAGTAAATAAGCAGGATTTCACATTCTGTCAGAAAAGTTGGATTTGGCACGAGAACAATTTCTGCTTCATCAGAACCAAAGTAGATTTCTAGTTATCTGCACCACTGTAGAAAAGTAAAAACATGTTTGGGATTTTAAAGAAACCACATTATGACAATGCTGTTATAATTCTCGGGCTTTTTGTTGTTGTTGTTGTGTTGGTTTTTCTTTTCTTTTTCATTCTGTTCTTCCTCAATATTAAATCTTTGCATAACAGGCCCAAATTGCAAATAAATGTTTGTCTTGTGGCTTTCGAAAAATCCCATTGAGCAAAGACATTTATTTGAATACTTAAAATTCCATAGTTTGAGGAGTTAGAAGGGTATTATTCAGTTGTTCAGGCATAGACTGAAGAATTTTAATTTATCAAGTCTAATAAATTTTGAAGTCATCTGCTTTTGGTGGGTTATTTTTCCTTAAATAAAATATAACACGATTTTCCAGAGGCTACAGAGTTAATAGTAACTATCATACTGAGAAAATCTGTTCACCAATAAATCCACTTTTGCAATTAAAACCAGACGTACATGAATTCACTCTTGCAGAGCTATCTAATCTATGCACACATCTACTATCAGGGACAGGAATCCTGGGGTAGATTTGAAATTAAACTATGCAACTCTAGAAGACTTTTTGTAAAGCGTGGGCTTGCAGTGTTGGAAATCAACTAATTCTGACATTTCCAAGGATACAGAACATCATCTTTGAAATGCTCTTGGCAAATGGAGAGAGGCAACATTACCCTGCTACTGCCTGTGCCACTGGAAACTCCAGGAACTGTTTGTTCTTGGCTGTGCCTACCGTTAGCTGAAGCACTTACGCTATTGTTGCCTCCACATGCTTCTTGAGTGGCACTAGGGAGAGCAGAAAGTCACTGGCTTCTCAAAAGTCTATCCATGTGCTAGGAATGTAGTTGTTTTATGATTGGGAAAAAAGGTTTATCAGTTTAAGATGATTTGAGGCTGGCTATACTTAAACATAGGAGCTTTATTAAGTAACCCATTTATTTGTTCATTTGAAGCTGGTAGTTTTGAAGAGCTTCAATGAAGTTAAGGGAACTAATGGCATGTTCTTTTAGATAACACTGAGAATTTTAGACAAGCATTTAGACAAATATCCTAGTTTTCAACTTTTCAGAACATCTCTTAATGAGTGATCTCATTGCATCAAGAAATTTAATGTGTAGCAGGTTATTTTTGAAAATCAATGTGTTGGCCAGATGCCTTTCTAGAAAATAGCTATTGAGTCATAGCAATAATATGATCAAATGTTCATCCACATCCCAGTTGCTGTTTTCAATTTTTCTAAACTCCCTTTGTCTCCAGGTTTGTTTTATTAAGAGTTGGGACCTGGTGTTGACTACAACTAGAATTATTAAATTAATCCTTTAGATCCGATTGCTTCTGGAGAACCTAATGCTAATGTGTAATCTCCTGTGTTGTGAAATCTCTTGGTGTTGACAGCAAATGATGATTTGGATGCACTGTGTACTCAGGAGAACAAATGACTGCCACAAGTCATTTTTACTCCTTTGGCCTGTAGTTATGGTTTGCAAGAGGATTATAATGGTATGTACTAAGTATTGTATTACATGTCCCAAAAATACTACAAGATCTGGCTATGCAATTCACACGAGTCAAGTAAATCTTGCAGTCCTCCAATTTTCTATTACTTTAACTAGCTGTTCTTCTGTTTCCACAGTTTTTCTTTGTCAGACTGTAATGCCATTACATTTTTGTGTTTTCTGTGTTCTACCAGCAAAATTTCTTAGCAGATTACTGTACACTTTTTGAAAAATCAACAGATAATTTGGGTTTCTTCTGGAGATGCTTAACTTTCAGTTTCTCCAAAGATACAATTGTAAGATATTCTTTCTTTAGTTGTAATCAGAATCATGATTCTTTTGACATAAAAAAGAAACAGCTAAAAAAACAGTGTGGTGGGAATATTTCCTGAGTTTGTTTTACTTCATGTCCCACATTCAGTTATGTTTATCTGAATGTAAATTCACATTATTTATGGAATTATTATTCCTGCTCATATTAAAGTAGAAATAGATGAGGAAATAAAACCAGTAGAGGTATTCATTGAAGCATCTTAACTTCACTTGTGTTGCTGTAGGTAAATGGAAATGGCCAAGCATTCTTATTCTAAGAGCTGCTAAATTCAGTCCAATAAAATTCTCATTTGAAATCTGATTTCAAATAACACCATTTGTAAAATTATTAAATTGTTCATATATAGAAGGTACACATCGTGACTGTCCTTTAATAGGAATGCTTAGAAAAATGGTTAATTTTTATCATGCAAACAAAAAATCAGAATGAAGTCTGAATCATTAGTGGTTTCAGTAGCAGAAACACTCCAGGAAAAAGTAGGACATAAGACAAAAAAGCATTGCTACCTAACTTACAGAGTTTTAAAATCATGACTTACCTTGATGTTATCTTATGATTGATTTCAGAATTTTAGGCAAAACAGTATTGACTGATAATTAGCACGAAGAGCCTCTTTCAAGCACTATGTTCTGGCATGCTCTCTTCCCAGTTGTTTTTTTTTTTATAGTGCTTGATACAGAAATGAACTTTTTAGTAACAATGCATTATTACTAAATAGTGCATAGATGACTTTGCATATATGAAGCATTAGAAAAAATTTAAATGTTCATATATCCATATAGGTTAATCATAGACTGATATATTTGTTGAGAAGAAAAATTATGTATGGATTTTCTGACAACAGTTAAAATGTTCTATACTTCAAAGTCTCACTTGTGACAAATTATGTTTAGTAAAGTTTTTAAGAACTTTTTCCTCTCCTTTTTTCCTCTTTTTTTTTCTCCACAGACTTCTATTAAAGTGCTCTCTTGGTTCAGCGTCCTTTGAGTTTAAAAGTGAGATTGATTGCTAAGTGAATCTTCATATCTGTCCCGCCTACAGATACAATAGGAGCTTTGAATTCCATTGCTCTGATCCCATATTAAACAGCTGTGGGTAGAATGGCAGAGCAGTTTCTCAGATAATAAACACATACTTTTGAGTACTGGACACTTCAGCCTATATTGGGAAAAAGGCTAGAAAACTTGCATTAAACTTTGACAGCTGTCTACTGATGTGCAGTGCTTTGCTGATCATCTTTTAAAAAGCAATTGTAAAAAGCACATTGAACCTCTGGTAAAACTCTCAGAGGTCACTGGAAGGCATGAATTCCATGTAAGCAGTTATGCAGCAGGGGAAGTTCTTTCCAATATTAACATCGAATACTTCATTAAAACCTGAGAAAACTTGTTTTCTGAATGAGTCTATGGTTCATTTCTATTATGAGGACAAAAATGGAAAAGAGGGGGGGGTTTAGATTTTAACAGCATGGGAAATAGTAATACCTAATTACAAGTATGGAATACCTGCCCTTAGGTCAATGCTTAGACAGCCGAACTATTCACATGGTATTTGTATTATTATAGGTAGAGCTATGTGCTGCCTGTTACACCAAACACTGTGTTTTGTAAAGCAGATTCAATAAGCCCAAATAATGTGAATTTACATCAGTTATGCTGAACTATTCATTAAGAAATACAGTCTTTCAGAAAAATCTATAAATGTAATATCAAGCTTTTAATCCAAAAACATTTGGATTTTTTAGTTTGAATTTTTTTTTCTCAATACCTTCTGTAATTTTATTCAAGATAAACACTCAATACGACTTTAAAAGAGCCAGTTTCAAACAAAGAATTTGGCTTTCATCAAAACAAAACATTGTGTTAACCTAAACTGAATTTTTAAATTTCTGAGGCAGATGCAACCCTCCGCAGTCCATTATTTACCCAGCTTCACCAGTGATGTATTACGTTCCCTACTCAGAATGTTGACATTTACTTGATTTTATTTCTGTGACAGAGAAATCCCTAGAGGTTGTTATTGTGGGCAAAAACTTTTTTGTTCTGACTGTTAGAGGCTACATTTAGCAAACAATAGTGTAGAAGGAAGAGTAAAAAGGATCTTCTTTGCACTATCATTTGGAAAGCCAAGAAAGCCTTCTTTCTAGTTACTTTTTGGAGGATGCGTCAGCATACCAGCCTTCCTCAGATTAATTTCACATTATAGACAGTATTGCTACACCAACATTGTACCCTATGCCATGATTCAAACTAGTTCAGTACAGTGGGGTTAATTTATTTCTTCAAATCACACAGCTGCTCCACAATTTTGTGCTTAGAGTAAGACACAGCAAGAGATGCTTAAACACTTGCATCTGTCCCTGATTAGCTATCTTGGAAACTAATTAAGCAATCAATAAACAGAACAAGTACAAGTCAATGGCATCTCTGATAAGCATGCACGATCTTAAACCTAAAGCAACATAGTTGTCAGCAATTACAAGGAAAGCTATACCATCCTAAGGTTCATTAAGATACACTTGTACAGCTATTAAATGTCTGTCTACTAATAGATTTTGTACAATACTTAAGGTGGTGGTGGTGGGGGGTGTCTCTAGCTTCACTGATGTATAGAGTAAATTTCACTTAACCATCAATAAGAAATACCAGATATACTTGTGTATAAATATATGAAGCATAAATAAAAGCCTTTTTTCTTATGAATAGTTGAATATTCCTGTTAAACTTATATCAGTAGTTCTCAAGGCTTGGACCTGATGTATTTAATGTGTTGCCATGGAAGCATTATGTCTCTTTCCATTGCAAAAATTATATGCCTGAACATGAAAGCAAATCTGACTGATTTCAATCTTTGAAGAAGTCCTGACACATGAGTTTGGTGATGAGATTTTAAATTATCTGCTCATCTGAAAACACGTGCAGTTGTTATTTCAGCTAAGCAAAAATGCAAAATTTATCACAGCACTTAATCTTATCAAGGATGTTATATATAATTACAAGGCAAAATAAGGAGAAAACAATCCTGTCCTAATTGGAGCCCTATTACTAAAATAATGACAATGATCTCTCTGTACTTTGCAGATCCTCCTGCAGGATCCCGCGGTGCTTTGACAAACCATTGTAGCTGCTGCCTCTTGAGCTCTGGGACTGTTGGAGCCGTACATTACTGTATTGGCTTGCACGTATACACTATCCTTTCCACTGACATTCACCCTATTAATTGAAAAGCCAGGTTCTGTTTTGACATGACTGTCTTTAAAAAGAGTTTAGGAAGTTCTAATCACTTGCCTTTGCAATTGAGGCGTTTGTGGAAGGGTTCAACGTTATGCTAAATCTGCTCCAGCTTCAGGGTTGGCAGAAGACTGGTTAAGTAATTTGACCTTTTAAAATTTTCATCCTTCCTCTTTACAAATAAAAAATGCAATTTGTATATCTGCAGCTCAAAGTTGGTAGGGTTTTGCAGGTGCCTAAAACTGTGCAAGTACCCAGCTGTTTTAAGGAAGAGTAGCTTATCTATGTGTTTAAATATGCTTTACAGGATACGAGAAAAGTATATTGAGACAGAGGTATCATTAATATAAGAAACCTAACATGTTGTTTTCCTGAATTACTAGTTTCTAAAATTCTGATCTGAATGTTACATGTGATACTTTCTTGTATTTTATACAGAAGTTAAATTGTCATCCCACTAATTTAAAATGGGGCACTTCTTTAATAGAGTTAATAAATGGATCAGGGTGACAATTCAGCAAGGTAGATAAGCATGTGATGGATTTAGCATCACGCTCGAGGTTAGCCACATGTCTAATATCTAGGACAGCAGGTAAAAAACAAGACTTGACTTTTGAAATAGAAGAGGTGATTGTCAGTAGGCAAAAAGTAATTTTCCACGTTGAAATCTGGCCAGCACAGTGGGTGCTCTACAGTGCAAACCCTTCCAAAAAGTATCTTCTGCTCTTTAATGACTACAAGCAGTCAAAAGGTTGGTTTTCTGTCTTATCTGAAATCTGGCAGCAAGCTCTCATCCAAAACACTACAATTTTCTGAAGGTTTCAAATGACCCATATGTCCTTGTAAGAAATCATCTTTAATCACAAAGATTAATAGTAACAATAGTAGTAATAATAATAGTAATAATAGCAATAATAATAATTAATAATAAATGTCATATTGCCAAATCTTCGGCCTTGAAAATAACACTTTCGCCAAGGCAACATCATGATTGATTTTCTATCATTTATGTTCAATTGTGATTTAAAAAAAAGTCCTTTTGTTATTTATAGGATATTACCCTAAGCTTATTGTCAAGGCATATTTAAATGCAACATTATTATTTCATTATTTGACTTTAAGGACAGCAGCTATAACTGTCAACACTGTCAGCTGAATGGTGATATTAAAACTTTTTTTTATATTTCACATTTGCCTTTTATTTTTTGTTGGGGTTTTTTTTCTATTGATAAATGAAAAATCCATTGACTTTAAAAAAAAAAAAAAACACACACACAAAAATCCAATCTAAAACAACTTGAAAGATTATTATAATAGATCTCATCTTTCTACTTCTTCTCTGTCCTTTTTTTATGTTCTTCCCTTTCTTATCCCAGTCACCTCTTATATTTCTTGATTTTCTTCATTTTTTTCTTATTTTTCACCTTATTCCTTGCATCT
Organism: Aramus guarauna; assembly: GCA_013400195.1. Lineage (NCBI taxonomy): Eukaryota > Metazoa > Chordata > Aves > Gruiformes > Aramidae > Aramus > Aramus guarauna. Next base: position 448,377 of record VXBL01001165.1, on the reverse strand, counting down.
CTGCTCCCAGACTTTTTTTCCTTCCCTTCCTCACCTACTTACTATGACCTTTTCAAGTTCCTCATTTATGATTACTAAGAATCTTTCACTAATCCAAAAAGCAAATGAAGAAGTAGCAAAAATCAGTAATATTAATTCTGTGGTGTTCTATGTGATTCCTTAATTAGACTAGATGACTGAGGTGTTTATTAAAAATCTATTACATTATCTGCTTATATGGCACCCAGAAAAACACTGAACACCATGCCCTTTTTGTTTACGTAACTGCAAAGTGGAAGTAGCTCCACTGATGCGAATGGCATAGCCCTGGTGTAAAATTAGAATAAATCCCAAAGTTTTATTGCTACTGTATTGCTGGCAAAAACCTCACAATCTCAAGTGAACTCTGAGAAAAGCTTGCAAATGCAAGACACCACTCACATGGGCAGTCAAATTTGCTTAACTGTGGCTGCTGGCATTTGTAAAGCTGCTCACCTGTGTAAACATTTGACTGATCAGGATTTAATACATGGCATGACAACATGGCATGTCGACAGGGGCTGAAAAAATAGAAGGGGACAGTGTAAAGTAGGAAAATTATTGCAAAATCAAGACCATTTAAAGATTGAATTCACATCTGTTCCCACCTTGACAAACTGGTTCTTTTGGTTTTGACATATAAAACCCTATACTTATCAGTGGCTTTTATGTACTTTGTTAAAAACAAATTTCGCAAAACTTTATTCTCCAAATTGTCATGAATTTTCTTACCTTCAGCAAATTGCTTTTCTATATAACACTAGAATTCTTAATCATTAATTTGGCTAGTAATGGCGAAGAGGCTCCTTGAAAAACCTGTTTTAGTACCAGCATGGTAAGACCTAACTTGTTGGTCCTGGTCCCAGAATCTGTAATGCTCAGCAGGACGTGGGCTCAAGCACCATCCTACAATTGCCTGTACTATTTAATTATTAGGACACTCCCTGATGTGGTTTGTCCTGGGCAAACTAGCACCTTCCCAACAATGCCAAGCACAGTTTGGGAGATAATGTATTGAAGGAACCAGTCAATATGGATTGGACCTGTTTGAGGACAAAGCTTAGACCTGTTTCAGGAGAAAATCTACCGCTATAGTTGCAAACTGTGCTGTGCTGGGTGCCTGTCAGGCCAGAGAGAGAATTTACCAGAATTGTCAATTCTTGGACAGGACGTGCAGACAAGCCCTTTTGGGCTGAACAATATTAAGGTGCAAAATGTTTCGGTATTTATGGCTTTGAAACCCCTTTCATGGCCATAGGTCTATTTCTGTTGAACTGCTCTTTCTCGCCAAAAGACAGAACCTTACAGAGCAGGATGACACTTTGTGCCATCTAGGAAAGAACAGGCCAGGATTGCATTTTCTTTGCAGCCAGGGAGACATCTTTGTTTACAAAAGAGTACCTTAGTAATCACCTATAGGCTGTTCCAGAAATGGAAAAATGATGGAAAAGGTTTCTTTCCCATTAAGGATTCAGTCTCCATGGTATAACTAAAGATTTCTTGTGCCAGGAAGAACAAGGGAGCACAACTGCAGTATGCCAGAGAGGACTTTCACCTTCAGAGGAAAAAACAACAATCACAAGTTGTAACCCAAATCCAAGCCCCGTTTCAAATTGTCCTTAAAATGGGGACAATAATTCAGGTCTTCCTCCCTTGCAAGTGCCCTAAGCACTGAGCTAAAGTGTCATGGTCACAGGGAAAGATATTCCTCCTGTATTTGGGTGCCTGCTTTTTGTACTGTAAGCGCATTTTTATCATGCATATTCACCATAGGATCTGTTATTAATTTTAATTATTTTCAGTATTAAAGGCCCATGACACTATTAGCTGACCATTAAAAGTCATCTATTGCTCATTATCAGTGATTAATCACCTGCTGTCTTATAATTAATGTTTATTAGGGGAACAGTGGTTTAATAGCTGTTCCATATTTTCTGTGCTAGTCAAGAAAACTTAAAAGGCAGTTAGAGTGGACTCTCAAAAATTTCAGGTGGCATTTTTTGATATTGACTTTTAAGTCTCAGGAAATAAACTGTCATTGAAAAGTAAATTTACTAGCTAAAAAGGTGTAAATAGGAACCACAGCAAAGATTTATTTTACCATAATGATAGTCACTGAAGCCTTAATAGACTACTTTTAAATAGGTTAAAAACTATTTAAACCACTATTTAAAAACCTTGGGGTTTAAATATTTTTTTCAAACCTTTGTTGAGAGTACTTAAATTTCCAGATATGTGAGTCTGGCCACGCCAAGATGAGGTTGCCATATTCAGCTAATAGGCTTGTAACCATCTTTCAGAATTGTTCATTCTCTTTTGTTATACGTCTTGCTGGAAGAAACCACTTTGATACTGACAGTATCAATTTTAATTAAAAACCAGAGTGATCTTTCACTCCTTTTTTTCTTTTTTTCTATTGTTATTAGAAACATTCAGGGTTGGGGTTTTTTTTGTTTGGGTTTTGTTGTTTTGGTTTTTTTCTTTAATATGTGCAAATACTTATTTCTGCAAATTTGTGCTTTTGGTTGTATTGTAGATGAAAAGATGAAATAATCACTGAAGTAATGGAATTAAATATAATTTCATAGTTTTTATATATAGAAGTAGCTGTTTAGCTGTAAGCTAAGTTCAGTATTAGTTTAGGGCATTTTGAAAATGCTAATTTTAAAAATCAGCAATTTTTCAGTGCAGTTATGAATCTTGTTAGGTAAGAAGGGCCGCAATAGGTAAAGTGATCTCATCTGCTGAGATGTAGTCTCCATATGCTCTCTTGAATCTCTGGGATTTGGGAAATCAGTATGCTACCACTATGGCAGCAGATGTTTAACTCTGGAGGACTTCTGAACATACTGGAGCAGTGCAGTATCACCAGCTTACAAAATATTGTGAAAATAATCTATGTTTGATACTATGAGGAAACCAAATATGACATTTCAACCTTAACCTGTTTGATCACAGAAATTTCTTCTCAATCCCTATTAAAACATACAAGGAACTATCCCAAGAGATATATAAGATACTGACTTTGCTGTCAGGGGATGAATTCCCCGCCTACTTGTTCCCACATTAAGATGAAAATATCTGAGCCCTACCTTTCCCGAAGCACACCCAGCTTCCTACTGGTCACAGGAGAAACAAGCGCCATCCCTGGCAGATGCCAGCTCTAGCATTCTGAGAGTAGCCAGGTTTTTCTTCCCATTACTTCTGGGGGGCATTTCCAATATCCCACTGGTTTAATGATCCAGTATCTACCTTCCCAGCAAAATTTATTCTGGGCCATTCTAGATGTATTTGTTCTACTGTCCAGCCTAAATTATATCTCAGATGGTTTTGTTTTCTTGGTTTTTTCTTTTCTTAGAGTTTGCCTTACTCTTTTACCTATATGCATCAATTCTCTTCCTTATCAGCCTCCAGTTTATCAGGCTAAATGAAACGATTCCTTCCACACTCACCTGGTATTACAGGTTCTGTCTCCCTGTGATCAGTTTTACAGCCCTTAGTATTAGTATGTTCCTATTAAACTATTTTTATCTCAACCTACAAATTTTTTTCTGATTCTCTCCCACATTCCACCGGGGGTAGAGAGTGAGTGAGCAGCTGCGTGGTGTTTAGCTGCCTGTCAAGTTAAACCACAGCAGTTGCTGATAACATTTCTGGGATGACCCCTCTTTCTCAGTGATCTATAACTGATAAACATCTAATTTATAATTAGAGGTTTCATTAAGTAACCCCACATTCCTGGCCTTGCCTTTTTACACTATTATAATTCAGGCCGTTTCTATTACTTCAGTTTTCAATGTCCTTCATTTCATTTATGATGTATTCCTTTGAGTTAAAATGATAAAGGATAGCCTTATGTTATTAGCAATCTCTATCAGATCTCAGCTTTTGTACAAGGGTTGTGGACTGGAACATTAATTAAAGCTGATTCTGGAGAACTCCCTGTGGGCCACTCCCTGGCACAGCAGTTTCCTTTCCTGCACTGTCTTACCACTGTCCTGTTCATTTTACCTTGGAAATCCTAGTCCCTTTCTTCTCTCACTAATAGTTTTCATGTGACAGTGGTAACTTTGAGCAAGTGACTTTAAGCAAGCACCTAAATTCTGTAATACATAATCAGCTTAATACGGTTGCAGTATGCACACATTGAAAGGAATTTTCTCATTTGGAGTCGAGACCAAATTTCTACACAATAATGACAGACTTCCTGTTGTTTCAGCAGTTTAGGGGATAAATCTGTAGGGATCTGTATTGCAGACTCTACTAACCATCATGTGCAAGAACTCTTAGCAGCTAAATGTGTACTTAACTACAATCTGCTCTAATGGCTTTTTCTCAGTTAAAAGCTCCTTAAGTAAAAGCACTCATTGAGACAATTCCTTTAGGTCAAAGAAAGGAGGAATACCACTTCTTAACAAATTCCTGAAGATGCTGATCAGTTATTAGCTGCTGATTAGTTATTTTCTTCATTTCAACAGACACACAATTTAAATGGCAGTAGTATCACCCTACATACCAAAAAAACAACTTGTGTCTTACAAATATGTGTAGAAAAAATCTACCAGTTTTGGTTTTGATAGACAGTTTTGAAATCAGTGAGTAAGAATGAAATTCTAATGTATTTATAAAGAATTGATATCACTGCTCTTCTACTTTAAATATAGAAAGTCCTAGAATAATCTCATGAAGTGAGTAATCTGAGACTTGTGACTTCTGCTGACTGATATGTATACAATAAATTGTATGAAAGCTTGCCTGGAATATGGTCTATGGGTCAAATTGGTGATATTCCTTAATGCAGTAATATATATCTAATAAAAACCTTCATATTAGTGTGAACATGTGGTTCTCTCTACATACCTTGTTAGTAAGATTATTGTCTCTGGTCACCACACGTACGACCTCCCTTCCTTAGAACACAGTGGTCTGGAAAGTGTGAAGTTTGGATCTTTCCTGAAGCAGAGGAGGAATTTCAGCTAACATAGCACAAGGGCATGGTTTGGCAAGCCCTTTTGCTATCACATGCAATTGTTGTCTTTCACAGGCAGGAGGAAAGCTTATAGCCCTCTGCACCCTTCAGCTCCCACAAAGCAGACAAAACTAAAAATAAAAAGGGAAAAAGTAATTCAGCTTTATTATTATACTTTTCACTTTTCTTTCCCTCTGTTTTCTCTTTGCTTGCACAGAAAATGGTCAGCTAAAGCCAGAAACCTTTCTAGCTATCTAAAGTCTTATGTTGGGAATAAGGCTGGGAGATATCTGAGATTTCCAAGTTTTGCCCACTGACTTTTTCCTTTGAAGTAAACTCAAAGCAAGCTGAAAAATGTCAGATAGTTGCTAAAGGTTATTTTTGCTATGAAATGCTAAATGCTTTTTGCTTCTATAAGGAGGCTTAAAACCACAAGTAATTAAAAAATTGTGCAGAACTATAAATTTATATGAGGCTATAAACATACAAATAAGCCTGCCTTGCATTGTTTTTCCTGTGATATTTATGGTGTTTGAGCTTCACTTATCTTTAAATAAAAAGGAATTGTTAGCCCCAATAGAAAGGAGATTCTGCATAATCTTGAGAATAAATGGACATCTAGGGATTTAATGGAGAAGATGCACTTATTTGGGAGCTCATGCTGCTCCCAAGTCAAGTGTTAAGAACATTTTGACTCCAGGAGTAAGCCCAAGGAAAGGTCTGCGCTGGCACACGACCAGAAAGCTGAAGGGAAACTATTGCCCCTCTCACTTTAATTAAAAGAGAAGTTTAAATCTAGCTACCCATGTATATTTATGAAGCAAGTAAAGCATACTGTTATGGCTTCTAAAGTTATAATAGCATGGATTAAGGCCATAATACATTTATTGTACAAATTGCTTTTGATACTTAATAGTAGGGAAGATGAGAGAACAATGTATTATACAACTCAATAACAGGAACAAAAACTTTGTATTTTCATAGTTCTTCAGCTGTTCATAGTCATTTGTGACTACTAGTCAAGCCATCATTCCAACAGTTTTAGGCAGGAATAAGTAAAGATCATGTCCTCACCGCAGAACTAGGGGAAATGGGGCAGAGAAATGCTATGACTTCTGACTTGTATAGACACAAGTCTCATGTTACATGAGTAGCCCAGTTAAGACTGATTTTTCTGTTGTATATCTAAGCACTTATGGAAGTACTCTATAATTTTCTTTACTTGTTGCTATATTAGAATAACAGTTAATGTATCTTGCCTTGCTATGCTACTAAAACTAATGGCAAGATGAGGAGCAGAATTAACCCTTCTGCCAATTTCTGTGCTCTGCTATTCCTGTGGGCCAGTGGGATGCTTGCAATGGACACAGTGCTATTATTATCCTAAGACTTCAGGTGTAAAAAGTCAGAGCTGGCTAAAATTTTCCTTGGGGATTTTTCTTGCTGTGATGTATCCTTCTTGTCCATTTTGACCAGTTCTTGAAGATGGTTATTAACAAGTTAGTCTATTCACCTTTTCAAGATGATATTCAAGCTTCAGAACCATTTTCATTTCATGACAGAAATACAAACAATTCCCAGGGCTTCAAATAACTCTGAGTCTCCATGGTAAAATACTGGTCTCTGTTTGTAGAGGAGAACTCTTATTTTAGAAATGAAACTTCCAACAAGTGCCAAACTGGGTCAGTAAAAAAAATTAAAATAAAAAAAAAATTCTTGTTCAAAAAGGCAGACTTTCTTTATCCTTGTAATTATATTCAGGACCAACTCTGTGTTGAATAAAAAGAGAACGATTAAAATTCTACCCTTCTCATTAATCTTTATATCAATTCATTCATTATAATGAAGTGGGTTGAATATATTATCTATCATAAGTTCACATATTTCCCCCAAATGAAAGAACACATATATGTAGAATTAAATTTTCATCCTCAATATGTGACTGTCAGTCATGTTTTGCCACACAGGTTTCTAGTATTTCCAGACAAGGTAAATATTCAACACTAGAAAAGGAAAAATTTAAACTGTTGCATATTCAGTATCAGTCTTTATTCTGCCATCTAAATCATTATATTTTTAAAGCTTTTGGAGATTTTTTATTTGGCTATCTGGGGCTTATAAAAATCTCATAATGTTAGACAGGAACTGGCTTCACCTGAGCAGCCCTTGCAATATTTTGGAAAGAAAAGTTACTGCATAAATCTATAAGCATTGGCTAACATGGTGTCACTATTCTAGTCAGAGAAGTTATCAGAAAGTGAGAGCTGAATATTTTCCATATATTTTCTTGAATTTTCTCTCTATTTTATATTTCTAAATTTAGACTTTTTAAAATCATATGGTTTTGAAACATTTTTTGCTGTGGTGTGGGTTTTTTTTCTAATTGTATTTAGGAACAAGAGAAGGGAAAGACTGAGACTGGTGGTTAATGGGAGCAATAAAAGCAGCCACTTATATTCAATAAGACAAGCTATTCCAAACCAAACAGACTAATCAGAATGAATTATCAAGAGGAAAACCCTTGTGATTTTTATAACAGTATCAAGAGGCACAGTAATATCCAAAGCAAAACCAGCTATATAACAGCTGGTAGCCCTACTACATCCACATGTGAATATCCCTGACCCTGCCTTTACACGTCCATGTTGTCCATAAATTTATGATCTTTATAACCAACATGAGACAATATGACTGTTGTATGTTGCATGGCTGGCCACCAAAATCCCATATTTGGCCTAATTCTTATTTTTTTTAATGAAATAGTCTTTTGGAAATTTATGACTGGATATGAAAAATGATCCTTTGAAATGATAACATTAAAAGGGAATCTGTAAAAGAGACTTGCTCAGGCTTGTATGTGCTGCCCTTGACATTCATCTTCTTGTATCTTAATAAATCTACCACAGGATGTGTGCATAAGTACTGTACCAAGCCTGAAGCTATATTGCCTAAGATTCACTGGGCCTGCACAGCATGAGAAAGGGAAATTGTTACTAAAGATAAGTCTAATGAGCAATGATTCAGTCAGGGGAACAAAGAAACTCCACTGCTGCAAATCACAGAATCATAGAATCACTTAGTTTGGAAAAAACCTTTAAGATCATAGAGTCCAACCATTAATGTAGCACTGTCAAGTCCACCACTAAACCATGTCCTTAAGCACCACATCTACACATCTTTTAACTACTTCCAGGGATGGTGACTCAATCTCTTCCCTGGGTAGCCTGTTCCAATGCTTGACAACCCTCTTGGTGAAGAAATTTTTCTAAAATCCAATCTAAACCTCCCCTGGCACAACTTGAGGCCATTTCCTCTTGTCCTATCGCTTGTAACTTGGGAGAAGAGACCAACATCCACCTCACTGCAACCTCCTTTCAGGTAGCTGTAGAGAGCAGTAAGGTCTCCCCTCAGTGTCCTCTTCTCTAAGCTAAACAACCCCAGTTCCCTCAGCCACGCCCCGTAAGTCTTGTGTGCTTCACCAGCTCCATTGCCCTTCTCTGGACACACTTCAGCACCTCAATGTCTTTCTTGCAGTGAAGGGTCCAAAACTGAACACAGCACTCGAGGTGCAGCCTCACCAGTGCCAAGTGCAGGGGGACAATCACTTCCCTAGTCCTGCTGGCCACACTAGGCCCTCTGGGTATGATTGAGAGGTGCTTGCCAGACCAGGTGGAAACAGGAAGAGTCCAGACCATTTTTGCCACTTTGTCACTTTGAACATCCACTCTAGTTTCAGTGGAATACAACTTTCTAGCACTAAAGCAAAAGGAGAAATAGGATGAGCTAGTGAGAGGAAGCACCTTACCACAGGGACTTTCTTGTTGCTCAGTGGGAAACCCAAACTCAAGTGTTTTCACCTTGGCATTCTAAGGTAGCCACAAACATAAATTTTGGTATGTCATAGTCAAGGCTACCACCCTCAGCCTTGGGACAAATGTCAGCCCCTCTCCCTTTCATCCAGTGAATATTAGAGTAGTTACGTGAAGTATAACAGCTTCCAAAAGGAGAAAGGAAATGTATATCCACAACAAAGATGTTTTAGTAATGCAAAATTATGCTACACTGTCAAATTGTTCTTACTGACTGCATTTCGTATCAATTATACTTTGCTTTTCTATTGAAAAAAAAAAGTGGGTTTGGTGCAATTTGGGTAGTGGGTTTTTTTGTTGCACTTGTGTATTCATGCTGAGTCATGCTTTATCCTCCATACTGACTAGAGCAGAAATCTGGGGTATCGCTGAGACCTAAGGAAGAATCAGTCATTTAGTCTGCAGCCTGAGGGTTGAAGCACTGATCTTTGACATGAGAAGCCCCAGAACTGTGCCTGTTTGCAAAGTATCTGCAATGGAAAACAAGAGTCTGATCTGAGCAGCTCTGAAACATTCACTTAATTCTCCTGTATTTCATGTCAAATGAAACATTCCAACCAGTTGACTGGAGTCTCTTGTTGTGCATTTCCTAAAACCCAGAAATTTCTTGACATCATTTTTTATAAGCGTCATTACATTCTCCCTTTTTTTTTTTTCACTCGCAAGAAGCTGTTGATAAAATGGATCATCCAGAGAAATCTATTGTTGTAAATAAGAACTCTTGCACTCTTATTCTCCTCGTATAAAAATCAGAGGTCATTTAACATTGGATTTGAGCTCACATTTATACTAAAAATGTTATGTTGAACTTGTTGTAATTATTTTCTTTTTGATTTTTTTTTTTTAATCCAAATGAAGCCCACAAACATTATCTGACTTTCACGTTTGATTAATAAAATAAAATCAAGACACTGGGTCTCTATTAATTTGATGGATATCTCTTTTAGATATGGAAATTTGTTTATTCGAGAATATGTTATTTTTTTATCTGCATCATTGAAATCTTGAATTTTGTGTAATGATATAAACAATAATTTATATAAATCTCCATAGATAAAGGGTAGGATTCAACTCACAGATTAAGACATTTAAATTAGGTGCCCATATGCAGGTTCTTGTTTATGCACTAGGTGTCTAAGTATCCATTATACACAGAAAACAGAGCTTAGATATATATTAACATCACCCTACAACAGACCTACATTTTGTCAACAATTGCATCACCATTAGGTATAATGATGATTTAGACAAGCATTTTTATGTAGATGCCTAGTGAAAGATTCATTTGCTTAAGCATAGGTATGTAGTGTCATAGGAGAAAATCAGGAGCATCCCTCCTGCATCCTGGTTCCTTTCCAGAAAGGCGCAGCTCCCTCATAACTTCATACTTGCTGGCATCTATGTACCTCTAGTAATCTCAGATGTTTCAAGATGGTTTTGTTCAGGCAAGTAACTTAAATCCTATATGCAGATATCCTGACTTGAGTGTCTTAATCTGCAAGGTGAAGCTCACCTTTAGTTTGACTAAATTTCTACTCTTTGATTTATTCTGCATATGCGGTTTTCCTGCAGACTTTCTCCCCTGAAGGATTTCTCTCTTTTTATATGGTGGTGAAGTGCTAAAGGCTAACATAAAACATGTGAAATATATAGTTGCTACCAATTTTCTTAGATAGACTAATGGTGAAGTAAGATTCTTGTTCTCACCCCGGAAATGTGGGAGTTTCCATTAGAAAAGAAAAGAATAAAAAAAGAAAAGGCAAAACCCCCACCAGCCTTCTGATGTCCATCAGACTTGCACGTTTGTTTCACTTATGGTTTTGGTTTTCTTTCACCTCTGCAAATGTACCTGGGGATAGGTTATTATTATACCATTCTCCACCCTCACACTAGTTGTCTTTTCTTCTGGTTGATATAAGCCCTCTGAATCATTTGAGATAAACCCATGACATAAACACAAACCACCACATGAGACTACATCCAGTCATTTATACGTGCAGAGTTATAAATAGCAGTAAAACACTTCTTGTAAGACGAACATGTTTCAAGTTTGAGGATTTTTTGCTATGTGATGTTGTATTTAGGATATTTAAAAGTGTTTCTATTTTTAATTATTTTCTCTTTTTCTTGGTTTTATATATTGATATGGCTTGTAATGTTTTAGGTGTTTAATAGGAGGGCATGATTTTTCAACATCTTTGCAGTAAAGTCTCCAGCGTCTATTTCTACTGCTTGAAACAAGGTAGAGAGTGCTGTAGATCTGAAATTCTCAGGGGCTGGGTATGAAGTCACACTTCAAAACTCTATTTAGAGGACAGAAAACACAGAAAATTAGAGTCCTCTTTACTGGTCCCTAAGTATATCTTAAGCATTTGTTTCCTAATCTGAACAGTTCATTTATTTTGTTCATTTTTTATTTTTAAATGGGGGGCTGTTTTACAAAATGCCAAGGTCAGTATTACAATAATAATAAGAAATGAGTTTTACTGCTTCTAACACCATTTACTTTCTCCTATACTGCAGAGAATATGACATTATACACCAAAAAAAAATCTCATTCAAACAGACATTTTCTGCTTTGCTGCTTGACTTTCTGTGAATAAGTAACCTTTCACATTGCAAAAAAATTTTGCGGCAAATTATCTCTCTAAATAGAATTAATACATACTACATGTCATGCTACAAAACTGAAAGTGAATAAGAGGGAGAAAGATTGCAACCTGTCTTGTAAAGGCTTATCAGTAGGGAAAAAAAAATCCTATATTTGTTATTGCAGTTCATTATCGCTGCTGTATTACCAGTAGTGAATGTTGTTATGCATTAAATATTTAAGTCTGGAAATTGTATTTCTATTAATTTAAGATACTGTTGAATCTCCTTTTAAGTGTTAATCTTGCCTTCTGTATCTGGAACATATTATCATATTGCTTGAAAGATCAGCAGACTTTTTTTTT
>VXBL01001165.1:382032-436541 GCA_013400195.1 Aramus guarauna | reverse complement strand
ATAGAGTTTTTTTTTTTTTTTTTTTTTTTTTTTTTTTTTTTTTTTTTTTGCATATGCAGAGTAGTGTCTGCAGGGTTGAGTTTCTCATGCTTAGGTAGAGAGCTATTGCAGCACACACACTTTCATGTCAAAGAAGCGTACCAGTCTAACATGTAATTCACTTCTGGAACACTACCACAAGATAACATTGACATCAAATGCCTAGCATGATTAAAAAGAAAACTAGACCTTCACAATTCAAAATGAAACTGAACCGCCGGCTATGGTATCCTTTGAAAGCAAATCTCCTTATGTGTAGCCTGGCTCTTCAAAGTTTCTTGACCCACACATCAGCACAATTTCTTAAACTGACATAAAACAAAGAAAAACAAGGAAATGTACAGTCAGACTACAGTCATCTGAGCACCCACAGATGCAGTCAGATACATAACTGCATGTAAGAATTAGCTGACATGAACTGAACACAAGTGGAAATGAGAAATATAATATAATCAGATATTTTGAGCATTCTGCTATTGGTTCTTGCTTTGTCTAAGTACTTTCAAAAATGAAGTCCTTGAACATTTTTTATCTAAATTGCATCTGAAAGAGGAAGTGACATCCAAATCCAGAAGAGGGCTTACACTGTGAGTATGACAGAATATAGGTATCTATAATCAAAGCACTTATCAAGCCTTGATTGCTGCTTCTCAGTTACACAAGAACTTCTGTAACTAGATCTGGTTTCAACATGAAAACCACCATAAATGTCTACAGCTCTCACATACTCCCCCACATGAAGCCTAGAAGCACGCTTTGTATTCCCAGAAACTCTGTCAAAAGTAAATCCTGTGTTCTGGAAGAAGGAGGTTTAAAATTAGAAACAACAATAAAAAAACCTCCCAAAAATAATATGTGCCTAATAATAATAATTATTATTCCCATATACATATGTATAGGGCCAGTTCCCTTACACAGGATGAGGTAAGTATGAATTCCCAACCAATACTGGGCCAATATCTAGGCTCAAAAAGTTGGATGAGATGATCTTTCGAAGTCCTTTCCAATCTGAGCTATTCCTATTCTATTCTAATCTTTTCTATAACTATTCTATTCTATTCTATTCTTCTAGTTCACTATTTTTTTATCAAAAGTTATTGAATGAAATGCATTACTAGCATTTTTTCTGAGCTGCAATTCCTGAATGTAGAGAGTGCCTACCTACAATTCCAAATGAGGCCTGGGAGAGAAATGAAACTTAACACAATTTTATTTATCTTTGTGGCTGCTCTAGTCGGAAGCCCTGCAGATCAGGGAGCATTTATCTGGGCTGGTTTTTGTGTGTCCCTCTTTGAGGCATCTAAGCAGGTGGGGCCATGAGACCTGAAGCTCTATATCATCAACATCCAGTGTCCTATACTGGGAAAGGGGCTGTACTGCTCTTTATTGTCTCTTTGGCTGCATCCTGTCCTGTGTTTAACTCTTCCCAAATGCTGCCTAGGGAACAGTTACTCAGTGCATTCTGGTTTTGCGCAATGGATCTTGCCTCAGTCCCTCAGTTCAGGTCTACATGATAAGCCATGGACCTTCAGCACTTGGCTGAACTGCAGGTGTCCTGCTCATGGACTTGACCGACTGCGCAATGGCTCAGCACAGCGTAGCTCGTATGTGCAGGTTTCTTCTCAACACAGCAGTGTACCAGAGGGTGACTGCACACAGCCGAACTTCACACGGGCACTGAGCCAAACACTGTTCACACAATTCATACTTAGACCCAACCGTAGGCATGTAGAAAACATTGACCAACAGGATCCATTTCATGTTCTTCCCTTTCTTTTACCACCATGTCATTTCCTCCAGAGCTATGGCTTATTCTTGGATAACAATGTCTCATATCCTATGTTAAGACTCTTAGCAGAATATTTCTGAAAATTATGGTGGCAGGGCCTGAAGGCTGAGGAATTGGAACTATAAACAACCAATAATAAAAAGTGACACATGACTGCTGGTAATAAAATATAAGAACAGAACCCTAAGTATCCTAAACCTTATAAAGTTCTTTCAGGTATTATTCCTTTTGCACTTTACTGCATCAGTTAAATGGCAAGGAACTTATTTCAAGAAAAGATGTATTTTTTTTTCCTGCAGAGTGCATTTCAATTTCCAAGAAATCTCAAATAGCTTCAAGTTGTGAATTCCTAATCATTGAATCCAATATTTTTCAATCATAACCCTAAATGAGAACTCAGATTATTTTGGTGGTTATAGTATGCTGTGATGCAGGGAACATAATCATAAAAGGAGAGGTACACTCTTACTCTGGGTCTGAATTTTAATAAATGGTTTCAACAGAAGCATGTTCATTACCATGATAGTTGTTTTCCCTTCTCTACATTAAACTCCAGAACTGAACTATTAAATAAGTCAGCTTATTGAAATACTGAATTTATCCTAAATTAAGCCAATATTGTTAATTGCATACCAAACTGAGTAAAACATTCTGTAAAGTCTTGTTTCCCTATAAACAGATTTCCTATAAATTTAACAGACTATTTTATTCTCAACACAAGAGCACACTAGAGGAGAAAGAGAGTCACAAAATAAAGGTGACTTTTATTGTTGTTTTTAGCTAGCTGTAAAATTATAATACTACCTCTCTATTAATATACTAGGCAGTAAACAGCTTCCACAAATGTTCTAACTAAGAGCAAAGATTTTATACAACAGCCATTGCCACCAAAATTTAGAAGAATATAAATTATAATATAATTAAGAGATTGGTAATATAAAGACTCTTCACAAATAAAAATTGTTAGATTGAAATCTATATATAATAATTTCAGATACACATGATACAAGTAACACAGTTTTCCTCTTAAATAATGGTTTGATCCCTGCCCTGGAAATCTTACATCCATAGATACTGAAAAACTGCAATAATATAAGAGTATAGGTTGTGTCTGTGCAGTTTTTAAGCCAAATTCTGAACACATTTATTCACGTGTCAAACTTCTAAAAAGTTACTAGAATGCTCTTGAAAATTAAGCACACAAAGAGCCATATTGATCAGTAAAATTATGTGTTCAAAGTTCAGTACATGAAGACAGTTTTGTGCATAAAACTCTTTCAGAATATCCAAATATTTTTGTAGGTTTGGGACAAAACTTTCTTAGAGATTCATACATTCTGTGAATGTAGTATAATTAAGCATAACTCTATACAAAAATCGAAGGAAGTATTTGTTGTATTTCACTTCAGCTTTGCTTATTTTGATCCTTTATTACATAGCTTTACATTATTATTAATTAGATTCTGTTGAAGTAAATTGTCTTCATTGCTGTTTTGTGTTTAAGTTCTATCATTATGGTTCATCATTACTTCTATGAAAATTATTGATAAACAAATACTAGTTAATTGGTGACCACCCATATTTTTCAAATAATATTATAAAGATGTCATAACAGTGAAGTTGTAGTGTTTAACTGCACTAGATTTCTTTACATAAAAATAATAATTAGAGTGCTTGATACACGTTAAGTAGATTAAAGAAGTCACTTTGATGGTATTCAACCATTGCTAATCAGTCTGTGCTATTAATTAAAACTTAATGACCTGAATCCTTCTGTTATTGACAAAATGTGGTTTATAATTACACAGGAATTTAAATAACGTGGCTAAAGTAATGCTAAAAGGGCAAAACCTCAAGAGTTTGCTTACTCACAGAATGAAGTAAGTTTTCATAATTAAACTTGTCCTTTTAATTAATAACAAACTTGGTAAGCTTTCTCTTTGCTTGATAAAGTTTATCACTTTATATATTTTTGTAAATCAATCCAGCACAACTACTCTATGGAATTTTAGTCTATACATAGCAGATCCAACAGAATGTGTTTTATAAGTCATTGCTTAAATGGCCACCAGGTCATAAATTTCAATTCAATTAGCTTTTTAATCTAACATATTAAGTCTTGCAGGTCTAGTCTTAATGTGCAATAACATAATTCTTTTACATATAAATTATATTGTTTCTATTAGAGAAAAATAGGAGATACTGCCCTTGAAAACAGCTGTTTGCTGCTACTCTAGCTGATAGTACAATGTTTAAGTGAAGATTTTTTTCTAGTTCTACACTGAATCTGAAGAATGAGACAAAATTGTTTCCATCAGGTCTTGCATTTTCACCACATAACACTTTCAGAGTCTGCTCCTATGACGTGTGAGAAGCCAACCTGAGAAAGAGCTCAGATCTCCTACCTGTGACCTTCAATACATCTTATTCCTGTAACTTGTTACTGCTCCCTTCTTCCAGACGCTACCTCCTCACAGCAAAGACTGATGGTAACACTTTCCCCTCAGGGTACAGGGCTGGGCAGAGGCACAGGTTCCCAGCAAGGTCCTGCTGGCTCCATCCTCGGAGATTTCCAAGCCCCGACATGGCACAGCCCTGAGCAGCCTGGTCTGAGCTCACAGCTCTGAAAAACACCTGGGACTAAGTGATTTTCTGAGCTCCTTTCCTGGTCTGTTTGGGTGCTAATAGGTTCCATCCTCTCCCATCTTTTGGTTTGGTTGGTTGGTTGGTTGGTTTGGTTTGAAAAGTATATGTATATATGTATATATATATAAATATTGCCTGTATTTTTCTCCCTCTATTTGGCCTTCAGCTTCAAATGAATGAGTCTAAATGAAAAAAACAGTTTCATGGAACAGGCTCTCATTTATTAGATAAATGCAAACCAGTGAAGAAATAGAAAAAGAAATAAGAAAGTTTCACTGGAGACAGACATTATAGTTATGAGTAAAAAATTGTGAATTCTAAGGTTTTTTGCTGTTGTAATGTATGAAAATAGAGATACTGAATATGTTGATTTTATTCAATATTTGTATGCAATTAAATTGTAATAACTAATTTTCATTGAAATAAAAAATGTAAGTAAATAAAAGGGGGTTTAGCCATAAATGTAACTATAAAGATTAAATTTTGTTTTAAACAGATTAATTTTAAATTGTATAAATTCATGAATATATACATATCATGCTGATTAAAAGAAACAAAAAGACAAAACCAATCACCTTTTAAAACCTTGACTTCAGGCAAAGAGATTTACTAGAGCTAGGAACAACATCTTGAGTAACTTTTAGCAAGACCGTCAGCAGTACTGAAATAAGTACTGCTTAACTGCTTTCCGAAGAATTCTAACCCCACGTTTTCCTGTGCAAATTGCAATACAGGTGTTAGCACTTGGCCTACCGTGACTCTTGCTGCAGTTTCAACTGGACACGGCACCTTTTCTTCCTATTACAGACTTTTTGTTCAAGGTTGACTCAAACTATTTAGGGATGCTACTTCAGATTTAGGTGCACATCTGTAGCCGGTGAGATCACTCTTAACTGTGGGATGTGGGTTTTGAAATATTACTGGGAAAAGTAATGTGGCAATATCAAGCACTATTTTAGGGCTAGATACCTGTTGACAGCCCCACTCTTGAGGGAAAACTGGCTGACTGGGGCAGGCAATTGTAGCTGGCTCTTGACTTATTTCTTCACCTTCCACTCTTTCTTCTAGGTTTCACAAATGGCAGATTAAAAGATGAGCCTGATCCGTTATTTATTTTGATAAAGTAAGAATAAAATTCATTCAAATCCTCAGGTCCCACAGAACGCGTAGAACCAAGAAAGTTTGTAAAAAATTCCAGTAAGGGAAAAACTGACCTTGCAAATTTATACACAAGAAACAATGAAAAGAAAAAACAGTTAACAAGAACTAGAACAATGATCAACAGAGACACATTAGGAGATAAACTTTTTAAGCAACCAACAGGAAAAGTTGTAAAATTGTTACAACTTTTTTTTTTCTTCAACTAGATTTTTCCAAGAAATTCCATTATATAGATATTTTAATCTATGGTGTTTTCATTAATATTTATTTACTGGTCTTCTAGAAAATAATGACTTGAAACTTTGTTCCAACAATCTACTTTTATAAGGTAAGTTTTTGTTTTTTTTCTTCTAGCTTCAGTAGTGAAATTAAGAAAAGGATAAAAACCCCACAGTAAAACTTTTCCTTCGTCTTTATTAGAAACATTAATTAATTCTGTCATTGTTCATTGCGCTAAGTACTGCTATTCATCTATAGTCAATTCTATTAAGCATTGGTGCTTTATGCCAATAAAATATAAATTATGATAGAATAATTTTAAGAGGATGTAATGCGTATATAAGGGCATATGGGCAAAATATTATTAATGTGTTAATAACTAAGCACTCTCCCTAAAAATACGCACATTGGAACTAAAAAAATAAAGCCACTGTAAATACCAAATATTTCATTTGTAATGTCAGCACTTTTCACATTCAGTTAGAAGGCATTCCCTCACGACATGCAAGAAATGCAAAAGTATCTGTATGGTAGCACCACTGTATACCTGACAGTTTTAATCATGCTGTGTTTGAGATAACCTATACATTATAAGTAATCTCCTGTTAAATAAATATAAAATTAAAAAGAATATTTTCCATTGTATAATACAGTCAGCTGTATTTAACCTTGAAAAGATACTCAGTTTCTTATTAAACCTTATAAAAATATTTATCCCAAGTTTCAAGAAAAATATTTATCCCAAGTTTCAAGCTCCTTTTCTTAAAACATTAGAAATTTGAGTATGGAGGGATGGTGAAACATTGCTAATACTTTAAGAGTATCAAACATTTCCAAGTCATTAAATGAAAGTAATGAATCAATACATGTTCTGGCATTGCTCATTAATACATCACTGAAGTTGAGATTTATCCTTACATTGTAGGACCTAGAAAAGAAATATCCTTCATAATTAATTAATTGAAAGACGTATGATGTTGGAGTGCTAATCTGCAAGTAACAGTTATTCTCAACAAAGTATTTTTTAATTGGGTCAGAAATGAAAACTGAATCTGCTGGCCAAAGTGACCTATTTTTTCCCTGTAACCACAATGGAGTTACTCTCTTTTTTTGGCACATAGTTTCAATTAATTGTTTTAATGACACAGTTAATTTTGCTTCTATCTCCATGCATATTTATGCCCTGAAAAAATGAGATGCTAGAGCAGAAAAGAGGCTACTTAATCTCTCTGAAGGTCTAGACATTTTAAACCACTCCTGTAGCAGGAAGCTGCAGCCTCTTCTAGCACAGAGCGAGGGTCATCCTGGGGTCTTCTCAAAAAATGTTCAACATTTATTAAGTCTTTTAAATTAAAAATACAGGCTGCTGATAGGAAGCTCAAAATGTGCAAAAATCAAGGTAAGGTGTTCAGCTTAGTGATGGTAATTTTCTACTTCCCAGAGGCTCAGAGAAAGCAATTGCCACTGATGGGCATTATCTGCTAGATATGGAAGGTGGGTTCCAAACACCTTTACACTGTTTTTCCAATATTTGTTGTTATTTTTATCCCAAGCATTTAATTGACTTTGCTTACGAAAAACCCATTTGGAGAAATCTCTGCTACAGAGAGAGACATTTCAAGTAGCTTTGACATTTCCCAGTTAATTCTATAGTTGAAATGTGAAATGAAATTTTGCATTAACAACAAAAAAGTGATGTCAGAGCTCATTGTGAACAAGAAACATTCAAACGTCATCCACAAAGATGTAGAGTCCTTTCATACAGTTTTAAACTGAGGCTGTGCAACAGGTC
Organism: Aramus guarauna; assembly: GCA_013400195.1. Classification (NCBI taxonomy): domain Eukaryota; kingdom Metazoa; phylum Chordata; class Aves; order Gruiformes; family Aramidae; genus Aramus; species Aramus guarauna. The sequence goes on along the minus strand of VXBL01001165.1, from coordinate 428,895 downwards.
AAAAATTAATCTCAGGGCACCCATTATCATTCATTCGCAGTTCACTTTGCCAAAACTCTGCCCAATGTTTCTGAAAGGTGGCAAGGCACAGAGATACCACTGCTCCATTACAGGAACCCATACTAGGCTTCAGAAAATTTGGTTTGAGTATATGAGCACTGAGTGTCTGGATGATTATCTATGCTTATTTCTGGTGCCATCAACAGAAGAAAGTTTGCATTCTGCAGTTATCAGTTTAAGATTGTACAGGTTGCATGAGATGGAGCAGAATTCATTAAATTTCAAAGTTAGAGATATCCTGTATAATCAAATCAAACTATTTTGTAATGTCAGAGTTATCATACAGAAATAATTCTTTGTCACCCCCTTTACCATATTTCCTGCCAATTTAGATCAATTAATCAGTAAAATATTATTAAAATTCATTATCCAAATCTCAAGTAGAAATGTCACTATAGAAAATAAAAGTATTGAGAATTTCTAAGAACAAAACAAGTTATCCTTTCATGTTTGTCCCATGGCCCCTAACACCTCTGCTAATGGTTATATATGACTTTGAGGAGTTCAATCACATGGTTTTTCCTGGCTTGCTAAATGGACATTTCATTTATTCTCAGCTCTGTAAAAGAGAGGATAATGTTATTACTGCCTTGACTGTCTGCTTTTGCTTTCACATCTAACTCCAATTTGTGTTTCCTCTACTGGTTCCTTTGGAAAAAGAATGGTAACTTCCAAGAAACACAAAGCATTCTTTATATGTAGTAATTTTTATGCCATTTTTCAAGAAACATTTAGAGAATCAGAGAGAGAATCTATGACCAACTTGCTAAATCTTTAGAAAATCCCACTCCAGGTGATTTTTCTTAAAGCAATAACTATATCTCTTCAATATTTATTTCAAAACAATCAGGCTCCACTCATCCAAAATAATTTTCTCATTCTATGCACAATTCTTACTAATTGGATATAAATTATTGGATATAAATTATCCAATTACTTCAACAAATACAGTTTCTAGAAATAGAATTGTCCAAGTTATGACAAACAATTATGTTAGTTAATTATCCTTCTGTTCCTCCTGATTATTCCTGTCCATTTCCCAGCTCACTCTTTCTCCCCTCCTACCTGATCCACTGCAATTTTCCTTCTTAGCCCTGAGTAGACAGCAGAAAAGAAGCCCTAAGGCAGCACAGACAATTTGCTGTTGACCTAGAGAGGGAGGGTTGTTTTCAGAACCTCTACCTATATGTCTATTTAAGAACTGCAGCAAAAAGCATCTGACATCATAATGAAATGCCTTCATGAATTCTAGATCAATTCCTGAAAGCTGGCATGCTCTTTCAATCCAAAAATATTTTATAGAATATTTATTAAGTTCTATGATTCATGAAGCTTTTGGAATTGATAATTCTCTTCTTCCAGAGGAATAAGGTGGGGAACCTTATTTAACATTTTACTATTTTTTCTGTTCATTTTGTCATTTCTTTATCACTTCCAAAAGTCACTCTTCACCTCCACAATGGTCTTGCAAATTCTTTGTCTAGTATTTTGTTAAATGCACCTCATCTCAGCAAAACAGATTTTTCTTTCTCTTGCAGTGCGTGAAGTGTTTTCTCTCTTGAGAACATAAAGAATATAGCCATTAAGGCTCACAAGCCAAAGGAAGGTTTTGGCGACAGAGACCTGTGAACTCTTTCAGTATAAATACCATCTAGATCAATCTTGTGCATTACCAACCTCAGGATAAGTATCAGGGTTTTCCCTAGTCCTACACCTTCAGGGGTCTGTCTCATTCCATTGTGATGTGCCTCTATGACGGGCCAAACTAGATTAAATTCATCAGTATGCCTAGGGGCCTGCTGTCTTTGGGCAGGCACAACCTGAACTTCATCCTCTCATGGAGAAATGAAACTGTCTAACTGATCAGTGGGTGTAGGAAGAACTCAAAGCAGCTTCTGTTTGGAGGATGGTGACTACAGACTTAGTTGTGGAGAGATCTGTAGTGCTGCGTCAACACCTGGCACTTACACTGTGTGATCAACACTGAGGAGGAAAGGATTTTTTCTTTAGCATATCTGCAATGCACCAGAATCTATGACCAAATTGACACTAACAATTAAAAAATTATATATAAATGCAGATATTAATAAAGTTATAGTTTTCCTATGCCATTCAAGAATTCCATGAACTTTCCTGTCTCTTTCCAGGTATTTTTTCAGGCGCTCCATAACCTTATTCTCTGCATGATATGCATCTTGCTTTACAAACTTAGTAAAACTGCAAAATCAAAAGTGGTAAACATTGCAACAGAAAGAATTTGGAAGCCACTACTATTAAAAAACTCTGCTCTTCCATAAAAGGTTAAAATAATTCAGTTACTAATGTGGTAAGTGGGAAGTAGTTTTGATCTGGCTCTGGTTTGAAGGTATTTAATATGAGCTTGTGTTATTTTAGTACATGCAACAGAGAGAGCCTAGGCAGAGATGTATTACATTTATACATATTTTTCCTTCATCTGAGTTTAACTCTTGAAAAAAAATAATGCCAGTATCGCTTTCATTTTCAGGGTTTTAAAGAATTGTGCTAATGAGGTAGGAAAAATATGCTATTTTTGTATGCATATTAAAACTAGGAATGACATGAGCTGATGTCAAGAAGACAGAATGCAACTATTTAAAGAAGCTTGTAGGAAGAAGTGTTGTCACTTTTGTATTCTTTTACTGTCACAGCCACAACAATTCAACTATTTAACAAGCTATTAGAAAGGTTAGTTAACTATGAATTAATACAACCTTCATTTTGTTAATGTGGATGACTACAATATGTATGCTGATTTTGCTAAAAATGTTGATTGCTTTGATTTTTGGCAAAGACACTGATTTCTACAATGGATTGCATTCTAGGATGATGGTTTTAACATGATATAGAGAATGGTTTTCAACTAAATACTTGCCATGGCTGGGAACAGGCAGCATTACAATCCCAGCTAAGGTTGTAATGGCTTAAGTTACTGGGAAAAGAATTTTTTTGCAAAACATCTTTTCTACCAAAGTGCAATGGAGCACTCAGTGAGATATTCCAGGGCCTGTGAGTTGACATCTTCTAGAACAAAGGCTTGGGACTGCTTCAGCTAAAAGTGTTCTAACAAGAAAAACCTCTGCAGGCTCTTCACAAAGATTTTCTGTGCAGAAACACAGCTGTCTGGGGGAACATTTCCCGTATCATCACACACCTCACACTTTCCACTACACAGTTCTTCATCCTGCTCCTATGCTCCTACTAACAGACACAGACCAGGAGGTGCAGCTAAATAACCAACAACAATCATCTCACATTATTGTGGATGACCTGGCTCTCTAACAGGACAAAAAAAAAAAAAAAAAAAAAAAAAAAAAAAACCAAAAAAAAAAAAAAAGCATCCAGAGTAGAACAGAGTTCAAAACATGTTAGTGTAAAGTGTTTTCGGTATTTTGGTAATTTTAATATCTTTGACAAAGTCAGTGAAATGTTCATAATCTGTGTAGTGTTACATTTAAATATACAGTTGCATATAATCCTTCTTTATTATAATGCCTTTGTACTATCTTAGTAATATAGTAAAAGAGATACAGAATCATTTATCACTAAATTTATGTGCTACTGCTTTACAGAGTAGAGTAATATATATATATATATTTTTACATTCTGTGGCAGGAAACGAGGCATAATGCTGTACTTGATCAATGACATTTATCAAAACTCATTAAGCAACAAGGTAGGCATATAATTGTGTTTTCACACACAGATCTGAAGACGTGAGCAAGACAAAGGCTCACTATGAAACCCCGTTTACTGACAACCAGTTGGAAGTCTTTAATCCCCCACCATGAAGCAGACATGTGGATCTGGTCCTGAGTAAGGATGTGACAAGGGCAGAGGACAAGAGGTTTTGCCGTGGAAAGATCCAGAGGTGAACGGAGATATGGAATGGAAAAAAAGCACGTGGTGGTAGTGGAGTGAAAGACTGGATCAAAATGAGTACATGCCTAGGGTGATATTTCAAGTTGCCTGAGTAACCTTAATTGAGGTGTTTCATAATTTCTGGATTCTTCAGTTGCAGCCTGAGTTCCTTTGGCCCGGTTCAGAGGCAGTGTAATAACAAGCCTTTACAAAAAAAAGTAACCATGTAAAGCTGCTGAAAGAAGCTGATCGCTTTGGGTACTCCGCACAGATAGTCATCCTGAAGTTCCTTCAAGTATTTGAACCAGTGACGACACTGGGAACACTGTTAGCCTCCAGCTGGTCCTATCCTTCAGGGAATGAAGGCAAACTTAAATTTCTCTGTTATTTTCTAAATAAAAGAAAGCAGACATTCATGAATGATGGAAGTAATTTCTATATCTCAAACAAAAAGAAGTATATTCTGTGGATTTTAAAAACTTCTACAGCAAGTTCCCTGTGAGTCTTTGCCTTACTCTGGCCTCCCGTTAAGTTCCTTTCCTACTATAGCTCCTGTCTGCCTCTTCCTATACTGCCCCACGCCTTTACTTCACTCTCTACTCCACACAAGCCTGCATTCTTCCCCTCAGAATACCTGCTGCTATCCCCCCCTGCTGCTATTCAACTTCTTCAATCTTCCCCAGGAATGGTTTTTTTGGATCTATATTCTTCCCCTTAACATCTTTCTTTACCACAGTCCCTCTTGCTCCTGTCCTGTCCACACACAGACCCGTTCCTGGTCTCCAGCCATTTCCTTTCTCACCTTCACCCTTCCTGCATGGCATGAGGCAATGCTGGATTGACAGGTTTTATATTCCTACGTTTTCTTAAGAAAGAGCTTGTTTTAATCAAAACTTTAACAAAATATCTGAGGGATACAGTCAGCATAGAGTATTAGAGCCACAATGATTTACACTTGGCAGAGCTATCAGCAACTGAAAACGGAGGCTTATGATTGAAAGCCTCTGGCAGCCTCGCTTATTGGCATCAGGACTCTGCCACCTATTACAACATGCTGTTTATTTAACAGTTTCTGTTAAATTAAATTACTTATCTTTAATCATGGCAGATATATTTATATCTATTTTAAATAGCCCTCCAAATGTTTCTTTTAATTCTTGCACATAAATTCTAATGTAATGAGGTAATGCTGCTGCATTTTCATGAGTATAATAAACCTCTTACGGTTTGGCCCAAGTTGAATATATCAAGGAAGAGAAAAAGGGAAGCAGGAGTTGGTATAATCAGAAATTAAGTCACATTTAATAGGTTCAGTTTTAGAAAGTAGCAAGGAAGTCCACAGTATAAGGAAGGGGAAAATGACATGGAAAAGAACAACCTTCATTTGTGCAAATATTAAAACATAGGCTTTAACATTATGAGTCTGATTCTGCTGTTATTTATCCTGGTAAATCTTGTTTACTCTCCATGAAGAAGGAGTAGTGCAGTCAATGAAATCAGCAGAGAAAAAGAAGTAAAACTAGAATCAGAACCCCACAAATAAAAATGAACACCATCGAAAAGAAAGATGATCTTTTGGACAGTGCTGGGGTACATATGTAGGAAAGCTCCCATCATGAAAAGTTAATGATGTTTAAGGATTTAAAAGTATTAGAAGGGTAAAATACCAAAAGTAATAGTCAAGATTATATTCAACTTGTAATTGCTGCTTGAAATATGGAACTTGTTTATGTACAGTAACACTTTAATATCTTATACAAGATTCTACTGAAAAAAAGTTACCTTTGGCTGGGACAGCATTAAGATCAACTTGTATTGAAAACATCATCTTCATTTTTTCCTTTTTTTTTTTTTTTTTTTTTTTTTTAATTTCAGATCTAGTGTAACTACCCACACATACACACTTGTTGCCATGAACTATTAGTGATTCACAAATATATAAGTAGTATGAAGGAAGACTAGAAGCAAAAAGGTTAATTATACAATCTTGCAATAAACTTCCTAGCACTTGTAGTTTTTTATTAGGTGCATAAAATTGCACTGTATAAAATGCTTTTTCTTTACTCTCTTACCAGCATTGTTCATGTGAATGTGAAGGTCTTATAGGCTGAATACTACTGACAATAAGTTTAATAGCTCTGCTGTACAGCTTCTTTCTTCCTGAAATGATTTTCACCATAAATTTATGAGTTTTTCAATATATAAAGACTCTCATCTTTATTGTTCTTTAAATAAAGATTACAAATCAAATTAAATGCTGGAAAGTGAAAAGGAGGATAAGTGAGAGCAATCATTTTCCAAAACCTGTTTTTAGTATATTTCTTTCCACTGACCAAAAAGTCATGATGCCTGGAATTGAATTATACAGTAACTCGAGGGTGAAAAATACCAGAAGACTGCAGAGTAGTGTGTGTTTAAAAATTATTTCCTAACAGTGCAATATAGGTAGTATTTTTCTTACTCCTTTCCATCAAGAAGACCAATGCAAGCCTTACAGAAGACCACATCAGTCATTTGCTGCCTGCATCCAAGCAGAAAGCTCTGGGTTGTGAGCAACTGTGGACCAGCACCAGCCGCTAATCCCAAATGAAACAAAGCATCTGCCTCTCTGCCTTGCCATGGGCTCTGCTCACATTTCCAGGAACAATTACAGTGTTTTCTTCGTAAGTCTGCATATAGGCCAATGAAGAGGCATTGCTCCAGTCAGTATGAGGTGGGGCTGTTTTAGACGGGCTGCTCCATCATGTGATAAACCCTTGACCACTGCACTATAGGAAAGACTAGATTTATTTGAGGTGCAAAACGCATCTCCATGAGCTTCTCAGAAAGCACCACAGCAGAGAATTCGTATTTAGATGAGGCTAATAATTAGAGGTAATATGTCTAATGTCTTAGAGAAAAAGTTCTTTAATCTAAGTACCTCACAAAGAATAAAATTATTCTCCATTTTTAAGTAAAGGGTTACCAGTAAAATGATACCATCTTGCCACAGTCTTTTTATGCTCATTTTAAATCTTTCTTGCAATTATCCTGCTTGATACTTCCTCTGCTTATAAATGATTTAAAAAAACATAATCCAGCCTTTTCTTTTTCTAAAGTAATTATTTGTCATGTTAGAGATGTAATGAATATAGATCTAGGCTGATAACTAACATAGCAGTACTGCTGCAAGCTTTCTGTCAAGCATACCTAAAATCAGCAATTATTTCTACTCATGGGCTAATTCAGTGATGCTGAGGTGCTATTTCCTTATATTTTATCCCCCTCCTATTCCTGTATTGTTCCAAAAGCAGTTCTCTGCCAAAGACATTAAGCTAATTAAAATAATAAAGCCCCATTTAGCTGAAACAAAGACTGTACTGAAAATTCTCAAGAGCAAAGGCAAATGAGCTTGCCTGCAGATGTTTTGCCTTACCTACCATTTTCCTTGTGCATATTTAGTTGGAATGTCATAGTCTCCCTCACAGGCTACTGAAGCTTGTGATTTATAGTGTATTTCCCCATCTCCACTCACATTGCCAAATACAGTCTTACTAACATCTTGGAATTTTTCTACCATGTTTATCAAATAAATTGAGAGGAAAAAAAGAAAAGGCATTTCCTCACAACAAACCTAAACTAGATTCTTTGGTATATGATCAGCCACTTGATTAAAATCAAGCATCTTTTAACTGAAATCTTAATAACCAAAACCTATATAAGTTGTTAGCACTGCTAGATACTAAGTGGCATGCATCTGTATCACAGGCACATTAGATGATAGCTAACTCTTCTGGGAGACTCATCCAACAGTTAAGAGCTGACCACAGATTAGGCAAAATCTATCCTTTGTGTGCTATCTCCCATACAGCAGGTGTGCTGAGAGACACTTGTAACTCATGCACTTTTTTGTAAATAAATTTGAAATGTCAGTATCATGTCAGAGTTTAAATAACACATTAATTGAAAATCCTCACAGGAAAATAAAAGCCCAATAAGTTTGTTGGCAAACTTAATTTTAAGGAAAATTTCCCGGTTGAAGAAAATCAAAGTTCTATTAATATATATATACTTATTACAGAAAGATGGCTTCAGACCAGAAACAATTTTCATTTTTGTAAATTAGCATCATAAATTACAATAGAATATCCAGTATCAGCCAAAGATTCAACCCAATCTAGGGAAATTAGATTTACAAAAAAGTAAGGAAACAAAACCCAAATAAATTCCTTTTCATCACTTTGTACAGCCTTTTTCACAATAGCCACAAAGTTATCCTTTTTTTCCACAACACTTACAAAAATATCCCTTTTTTTTTTTTTTTTTCAGGAGTATACCTGAAATAGCTAGGATATGTGTAAATATCATACCCCACTTTACTTTCTCACCCACAAAATACTAATGATATGGCACTAAGCTACATTAATAATGAAGGTAAAAATCCATTTTAATGGATAGGCTATAGGCTATCTGAACTGAAAATCAGTGAGGCAAAATCTGTCAAAATAATCACCTCAGCTAACAGTCTTTTTATTATATAAGATCTGCGACCTTATTAGATAGCAAGACGGGATGCTCAGAGCGCATTAATGTAGTTTATTAACAAAGCATCAATGAAACCTGATAATCAGAGTATGAGAACGAAGGATGGCAACTTGCTTTGGGGGACAAAAGACAAAACACAATATTTGGGGGACTGACTACTATTGATAGTTATAATTTCTATCAGCTAAAAGCTCTACTTGCAGACCTGCACTGTGCTGTGCTAAATTCTATATACTGTGTTTTCCCTATTCTTGCACACAGTAGAGACGCCAGGCCCTTCTCTTGATTCATCCTTTGAAACTACAGGTGGCTGATGGAGAGAGGGTTAATTAGTTCTCCGTATCCCAGATAACTCTTAACATGTGGTCTCGAGTAAGGCTGAGAATGCATTGTGCCTGCTTGAAACACCAGCAGCTGGTGATGTGATGGGCCCTCCAGTAGTGTACCTATAGCATCCCATGTGGCTGATGGCACATGGGATCCTTCGGAGGACCAGAAGTGAATTCACAGGCATGAGGTTTGCAAACCCCATCTCAGTGATGGCCTTGGGAACCTTCCCAGGGGTGCTGGAGTGCGGCTCACATTGTCGGCTCACTCTCTAAATGCCCCTGTTGACAAGTTTCCTTTTAGCAGCTTAGCTGAAAAAGTTGATGCTTAAAAGTCCTTAGTCTCCTTCCTTAGATCAGCTGGCATGTTTTTCTTTGTTTGTGTGTTTGTTTCCCGTAGTGACCTCCTAAAACATGGCAGATAAACTCAACAGCAAGAAAAATTGTAATCGTTATTATTGCCAGTCTTTGGCATGCAGAGTTTTATAGCTCTGGCTTATTAACCCCACACAAGTGGATTTAGAGAGTGTTTCAACAGCAGGAGACATAGGTGCTAGACAACAAATCCACCAGGATTTTGCCACGCCAGGAAAGGAGTGGGCTAGAGTTTGGTTAATAAAGCCAGCTCCCAAGGAAGCTGTGGATATGGACTGCATACGAAGTACTAATTTTTTTCAGCGCCAATGAGAAAGCTGCCTTTTAACTGGACTAAATTAGCTCTTTCATGGGAGAGCAACAAACCAGAGCAAATTGCTCAACAGTATCCCTCTTAAAATGTCAAAAGTACTTTGTCAAGTAGAATCATTATTTATATCATACAGACTTCCTGCATCTGCTTTTACTCTTATCATGGCCCAGTTCAGAAGTATTCACAGAAAGCATCACCTACAAAGACATAAAGATAAATTATGTAGTTCACAAAACAGAACAACATCATTCCATCAGAAACTTATATTTTGCAGAGCTCTGGGATTTTACTCGGCTCAGATTTCTTGCTATCTATGAAAGATTAAACCTCTAGAGACCGACTGAATCTGCTGTTTGCAGGTAGAAAATTTCTTCTATTTTATCTAAGAGAGTGTGATAGTCAGGAGAAATCATTATTACAAATCCCTGGAACAGTCTATTTTTTTTCAGATGTTCTCACTATTTCTAAATCTGCTTTCATTTTGCATGAGGACCCTTTCACATTTCAAGGAAGATTAGATATTGGAGGAGAGGGGAGGAAACACTTTTCTGGTTTTCCTGTCTAGGTCATATTTTGTGCTTGTGTAAATCAACATAATTACACTGATTTCAATACAACTTTGATAATTACCCTGTTAGAAAACATAAACCTTTGTGAAAACAAGGAACTTTCTGAAGTTAGCCCTATTGTCTATGAAATCTGAATGCTTTAATTTTATGTTTATTGTCCTATTTCTCCATACTGTTATAACACCTTGCTTTTCAATTACTTCATCTGTCCATCATGCTCTCATATCCCTTGATCCTCCATGACACTGAGGAATTCGGTATATGATGTTGTAAATGTGATAAAATGCTTCAAAATCCTTGGGCACAATCACCTCCTCGATTGTCTAATTAACGTTCTGTTTCCACTGAAGCTGGGCAGTGCAACAGAAGTGGCAGGAGGAGGCATTACTGGAGGTGTCATTAGTCCCCATTTCCTCATTCGTCCCCGGATGTAATGCTGACAATCAGTCCTGTATACAACCGTGTTGTACTCAGGCCTTCCTTATGGTGCTCCTGTTCAGGCATAATTAATCAGCCCTTTTATTGATTGCTTTTAGACCAGAAAAAAATGAATAAACATCTCTCCTGAATGTTGCCCTGCACCAGGACTTCATCACCTGGTCCAACACAGAGACTGTTCCCATTGCGTTACAAAGGTAAGATACCCTAGAGGTTAAGTGCATCGTGCTTCCAGGGTGGGTGAGCCTGCGCTCTCATCCCCACCTTTTGACTGCAGGGCTGCATATGCCCTACTCAGAAAAAGCTCTACATCCTGTATCGTAAACTCTACAGGCAAATATAGTGACAAGGCTGATATCAAAACTTACCACTTATTGCCTTCTGAAGAAAGGGAACTACTTACAGGAAGAATTTATTTCACTGCAATTCAAGGCTTATCTAAAAAGCAATTCTTGAATAGTAAAGTATAAAAACAGACTTCAGAGTTCTCTTCTGGGCTGAAAGTTAGTCACTTCTATACTCTGAAGTCCATGTTTACCCAGGTTGTCCTGTAATCCATCGCGCTTCAAGAAGTACTCCATATNTGGGCTGAAAGTTAGTCACTTCTACGCTCGGTCACGCTTCAAGAAGTACTCCATACAGGTGAGGTTCTCAGCATGTAGTCATCTTTGATTACCTAGCTTTTCCAAATTATCTTATTATTGACACATTCACCTATATTTTCCACAGGCATAAAGTTCAAGCCATAACTCTGATAATACTAAAACATTTTTTAATTGGTTTTAACTTCTATAGTTACTTCAAAACATGTATTTTTACTGAAAATTTTGGGTTTTTTTGGAGGGGAGCAGAGCAAAATTTTAAAAAGGAAATAAGTTACCACACTGAATCTGTTGCCTGTGGTGCAAGCTGAGGCAAAAGGAATGAAAGAATAGGGTGCAGACCTTTTGCTTGCTACTGGGTTCTTAAGACATAATGGTCTAGCTGGACGAGAATGAGAAGATGAAGGGGAAATAGTGACAAGACAGTCAAAGGATGACGCAAAGAAGCATAAGAAGGGAGATCCACAGTTAACCTGGTAGTAAACACCATATCTTAACACTTATGATATTTCTGTGATTTCTCTTTCTGGTCTGTCATAGACTGCTCATTCAAACACTTTGTTGGAAGATGATTTAAGAAAGAGAAAAAGCATTTAAGAATCACGTAACGTCTCTGCCTTTGGATAATCAAAGGCGTGCCTCAACTGCAATCTTAACTGATAAATATAATTTCATAAATGCTCATGAATGTGATGTTACACTGATTAGTGGAAAACTGTACACATTTTAAGCCAAAATGTGTAAAGCCAACCCAAAACTTTTGAAAAACACAAACGATGGAGCTGATGATCAACCTTAACTCTGCTCATAGAGCCTCATGCCACATGCACCTGTGGCATATGTATCCTCACTTCTTCATACCAAAATGGGTAAGAGCTGCCAACTCTGGTTGCCTAGTACCCATCTCAGGGATGAAGGTTAGGGCATTGTACCTTGGTGCACACCTCAATTCCACATCCCTGATTTTCAAGGTTTCTGTTTCTATAAGGTTCACATTCAGAAAGACACAATGCAATGTAACCCTATTGTCTTCTGTAGGAGGACACAAATCTGCTTTTCCAAGGGGTGGTGGGTTAGATTAATTGTTCTGGCATCTCAAACCAGGTTCCCAATGCTGCTGCTCACATGCATTAAATGAAGAGGGAGCAGCCATTGCATTCAGTCCCAAGTGCTTCCATGAGTCAATGCAGCCAATGTGATGTGAGAGGTCAGGTATCATCTGGTGAGTGCGAGACTCTGGGTCCTTTCCAGTGCTCCTGTGCTTACCCATGGGAGAATGGTCACGGGTGACACCTTCTGCTAGCCCTATGCCACCGGCTGTTAGACAGCTGGCCAAGACAGTGTATTTCATGGCCTTATATATGACTTATACCTTGCTTTAAAGATTTAAATAGATCATTATTGATGTATGGGGATTTGCACATAGCAACCAGGTTTTTCATTTGATTAATCATTCAATATTATAACATGAGAATGATAACAAGCTACTAAGGAGTCCATCACAGGTAAAGATATGAACATGCAAGGCATTAGATTTTGTTTTTAAAAGGATAGCCTTTTGCTCAGATGTACTAATTTCTACAGATAAAAATAAGAGAAGCAAATATTAAATCATTTTTATTGGCTAGAATCCAGAAAACCCAGGTTCGCTAAAGTCTAACTATGCACTATAATTAAACTGTCAAAGTTTTTCTATTAAATAATTAAATACAGTATCAAACCCAGCATTAATAAATTGAGTGTATCGTGTCCTTTTCCTGGACAATTTGACTGAAGAGGCTTTGAACCATACATTCAATTTCTCTTATTCAATGAACTGGTTCTGCTTCTCATCCAGTCATCAGATGAATTAATATTATTAGTCAGTGAAGATAGTAAACTACATACATATGTACAGTATTATGACTTCACAGCTATTGTCAGTCATGAAGATAATCTTGCAACACTTATGACCTGCTCCACATATTAGCATTAAAGGCTCAATACAAATCTGATGAAAGTCAGATTTATTCGTAGATCCAGTGTTTTTCAGTTCGACATATCACTGTATTATGTTAACCGAAAATACATAACCTGAGTCAAAAATGATAACTGTTACTGCAAATAGTAAAATAGATTTTATGGAAATATGGTCACAAGGTCAATGCTTCAAGAGTAGTTTTCAATTTCTAAAGCAGTTGCTACCACTTTTCAGTCACATATATTGCAGACCCTTGCTGCTTTGCATTAACTGGGAGTATTAAAAGGAAACAAAGACACAGGAAAACCCAAATAAATAAATAAATAAAAATACCAAAAACCAACCAAAGAAACCCCCCCAAAAAAAACCAAAGAAAAAAATAAAACCCATTTCTAAACACACAGATTGCAAACTGTATTTTATCTATTAAATTAAGATGGTCATTTCATCTACAAGTACTAAACAGGTCCTGGTGGGTATGTTTCCACTGTACACGCTGGTGTTCTGGAGTGAATTATGCCAACCATCATAGGAAGGAGTGGAACCACGGCTCTGCTCCTGGGAACAACCTCCTGCCCTGGGTCTCCTGCTGAATGAGCAGATTCAGCCTGGATGGTGACTGCAGCCCATGGACTGCGGTATCAGCTCCTGAGCAGACCTGAGCAGTAGCTCTTGCTAGGTGGATTGCATTTAAAGACCATGTCCTGGCAGCATCTCATTTCTGTTGTTAGCTACTTAGGTACACACATGCCTTCCCAGGGCTGCTGTCACCGAGAACATGATTTTGCTGCCATTCCGTGACTTTCTTCACAACACAAACACATCTGCACATCACTGACACATCAGAGCCTGGATAGCTGGCATGAGTCTGCTTTTACACCAAATCTGTGTGATGATTTAAGCTTCTAAGCCATACAGTGTTTTCCATAAGCTTCTATGTGACACTGAGTATTTGTAATGTCTACTGTTATACACTGCAAATTCTCAAAGCAGCACATTCAATGGTCTTTCAGCAAACAGAGCTCTGCTTCTCTCCTTGCAAAACTTGATCAATACACTGGACCTACACTGCCAGAAAACAACTTATATATTGGAATCATCCCTCAAATTATTTACTAGTTAATCACAGAAATGTCTGTCTACTAAGATGAAAAATAACTCAGCACTTCTGATTTGTATATCCAAAAAAGTTATAATTAGTATAGAAAACTTTTCCATTTTAAGCTCTGCATTTCTTTGCCCAGATCAGTGAAATATTAGGATTTACACCAAATCCACAAAGAGGCTTTGCAATATCTTACAATGCTTAGGGGTTTAATAAAGCTATTTCTGCCGATTGTCTTGAGGATTGTACTTAATTAATTAACTTAATTAATAATGCTATATGAAGACTTTGAGGGAGAACACACACTCTGGCTAATTTCTTAGCACAGATAAGATTGCCAATCTGCAAGAGATCCTGCTGAAAGCAGAGCTCAGGAAAGGAGCACCCCTGATAACACTACCTTCTTTTGCCAGCTTGAACTCATCTGGAATTCCTGAGGTCTGCTCAGCTTCCAGCTTTAGTCTGGGTGACCATCTTCCCTCCCTACTTGTTTCTGCTACCTCTGTGAGAAGTTAGGTATGACTGAACATTTAATGACATCAACGACAGTAAATTTGCGCAGAATTGTCCTAGCAGTGAAACTTGTTCTGCTTACACCAACACGACTAGCACACAAATGAGTTTTGAACTAGGCCATAGTTCTTGTCTTTTTTCAAAGTAAAGGATAAGCTCAGCTTAATGTCATGCTAGAGAAAACACTCCAGTTAACATATTTTTTAACATAATCAGTGCCATGTTACAGAAAAGGTGCCCATGCCAAGCACTTTCAGCTTTCAGAGATCAAAACGTTTTGGCAATACTTTAGGCAGTATTTGATGTTCTCCCTCAAGTACTCATAGCATAAAAATGTTCAAGTGCACAAATATGCATTATTATAACTGATTAAGCTACAATAGTACAAATAAATTAGTGAGAAAGTGAGATCTCAAGCAGAGCTCTAAAGATCAATGATATATTTTTCATATATCTAGATGAAAGATGTCATTTCATAATTTTTAAGACATCTACCTACGTAAGAGGCAAAAAAAAGTAATATATTTTTCATTTTGTAATGGATTCTGAAATATACTTAAAACAGTTAAATAAAATGAAAATATGAAAATTGAATATGAAATTGTTCTTTTAATTACTGCATTTGGGAGCTACACACACATATACATATATATCCTTTTGTTACACAGGATTTCTAGTATTATTACTTGCATTTTAATATAAATGTTATAATAAATTGCATTATATTTCCCCTACAAGATTAATTTATGAAACCATATTGTGGTTGATGGTGGCAGCTGAACCCCTCAATGGAATTAATTAAAGGATAATCTCCATTGCTTTGTAGCATACAAACCAATAAATGGCTGCTGAGATTAATAGCTGAAGCGAAGCTAAAGTGTTTAAGGAATTTCAAACCCCATTTATTACACACACCCTACAAAGCAGGAGAGATTATAGCTGTACAGCAAACTGGAACATGAAAAACAAAACCAAACCAAAACCCAAACAAAACAAAACCAAAAAGAAGCTCACACAAGGAAAATATCATTTCCCTCCCTTCTGAATATTTGAAAGTGATGCTTCTTTGTTCGACAATTTTGTGGCATACAGACGAACTTGGCTAGAATGAAAAAAGAATCAGGGATGAAGCTAAAAATGTGCACTGGCTCTTTTTGATTGTTCATCTAAAACAAGCAGCACCCAGGGAAAACACTTAAAGAAAAAATTAGAACAGAATATTGTTGATGAAAATATAAGTACACTTTTTGAAAAGAGTTTGTTTGCGAAAGCTTAGATTTTTATATTCAAGACAGCATTTCCCAAACACAAACTGGGAAATGATAAGGCTTGCAAGGCATTTGGAGAATGTTTTCTTTAGAGCAGCGACTGTAGTATCCTTTGGATGAAACTGCTCCTGCATCTTCATCGAATCTCTTTAGCTGACAGAACTGAGGTCCGTGTGATATCCATGCCTGCTCCCGGCTTTGGGAGGAGCAAATAGGGTACCGGCGTGTGCCACAGCAGATAGGATGTTGTCCTTGGAAGTTTGCCCAAGTTACAATTTTGCAATGCCATTTTCAAAAGAGTTGTATAAACTTTCTTTGACAGCATCCAGTTTATCATGGTATTTATTAAGTGAATTGAAGGCTATTTTTAAGTACTAAAACACACTACTTTTGTCTCATTCCCTTTGCATCAAATATTATCCTTAGCTTTGATTTCTTCCTGAATATAAATAAGTTTAAAAAGCACTCCCTACAAGCAGTTGATTTATTTCCTCTTTTCGTTTTGTTCTTCCACAAAAATCATTGGCAAATTCTGAGATTTCCATTTTAAAGAGGGTTTTCATTTTATTTTTCTGACAATAGAAAATTAGTGACATTTAAAGTTAATGAGGTATAGATGGTGGGTTAGACTCACCCTACCCACTGTGCATCTTTAAAACTGATGATGGGTCAGCTTTCTAAATAAAATATATTAATTGTCACCTGAGGATAAAGACAAGGTATTTAACAGAAAGGAGAGAAAAAAAAGAAAAAAAAAAAAAAGGAAGTATATGCATCACTGCCTGGTCTGCTAGCATCTGCTCTGGTTTCACGTCTGCCTGAGAAACCTGCCTCAAGAGCAGCTCTCTCTCTCAATCCATCTGTGTGAGAGGGAAAGGGAAAGAAACAGAAATCTCCCAGGATGTGTGGCCACTTCATCATTCCTTCTGAGCTTAACCCTTTGGAGAGCAATAGGAAACACCAAGTCTGGAATGGAAGTTACAGTAATCAGCCAAGTTGGATTTATAATTATTCATCTCTGACACAAGTATTTCCCTATATAGTTTTATATATTTGTACCTTTAATGTATTGTTAATATGTGACAGCAGAGCTGAAAAGCTTTCTATTCATGATGTGAATATGATATAGCTGACTTGCACCATGACTTTTTGCAGTCCCAAAGCTCAACCCTACGTTGTGCCGTTTCTGAGCCAGGCAGGATTCATCCCAGTTTTGGCATTTGTTGGACAAGAATCTTTATCTAAGCTTAGCTGAAACTCAAACTTGAGAAAGCCTGGTTATCTCTTCAGAGCTATTGAAAATGCCTAAGAAAGGCTTTGAAATGAGACAGACACCCGAGTATTTTAAATAAGACTTGATTAACTAGCTACCTACAGGCCCTTTCCAGTTTCAATTTCAATTGGTCTTTAGGTGAACACAGCAGGAAAATGACCACCTAAACAGGTTGCACAGGGCTTACTCGTTACAAGCAAGATAGTGGGATGGGAAAAATAAACCTCTTCCACAGCAGGGACCCGTGTGACCGGTCAGCAGCAGGAGCCCGCAGGGTAGCGCACACCGCTCCAGACAAGCTCCCCCACTCCCATTCCTCCGGGCCGCTCTGTTACAGCTGCAAAGGACTTGTCACCTCCCTGGCTGCCACCAAAGAGCACGGACTGATTCCTTCACGTTTATGTGGTGCTAAACACAACGCTTCCACTGATTTCTGTGCATTCTTATACCCCAAATCAAAAATCACAGGGATCGTTCTGGAAATGGTGATGCAGAGCCTTCTCTTTCTTGACTATTTGGGCTTACAGCTTCTCTTTGACCTATTACTCTTTTCTGTCTCAGACAATTTTGTAGTTTGGCACCTGCAATATACTTCTGTGAATTGTCTTTAGCAAACAAGATTGCTGTTTCCACCTCTGAATCAGGCAAATCCCTAATGCTAAAACAATTTTCTATAGCTACCTTTTACCAAGAAGCATCATTCCTGGGAGACCGAGACAGTTTCTCAACAGAGCTTCAATAGTGCTGCCCATCCAATCAGATCAAATAATAAAAAAATAGTAGGGAAAATGTACTTTAAATATTTTCATGCATTATTTATGTTTGGTGCTTCTATTTCATAATAGTTACATAAATATGTAGGACAAATTTCTTGATTCTGATAAACACTGCAAACCCCTGTAGTTCCAAAAGCTTATGTTCCATGCAAAATTCCCTTTAGTGGCCAATAAGAAAATAATAAAAATATGGTTTACATATTTACAAGACCTTTCATCCAAGAGTCTCCAAGGAGCTGCAAAGATATGTTCATAGTAACATTTTCATCTTACAGCTAAGGAAATCAAAGGCTGGAAAGATTAAAGGCCAAAACTTTAAAGATGCCTTTGGAAGTAATTGGAGCTTTGACAACCTTTCAGGATCTGCATCTAAATGACTTGTCCAAAGAGGCACCCTGCACACAACTGGAAAATAAAATACAGGTGTCATGAATTCCTTTTTCATTATTTCATGGCCACCAAAGAGGAATTATGCATATAGAACAAGCACAGCTAAATGACTTCATGCAATTCATAGAAGAGATTACCCCATCAAATATAGTCCCATAGTAGTCATATGACACTCCAAAATAGGCTTGTTACCTCATGATAACAAGCATAGAAAATCACTGTGTACATATACACTGTAAGGTGTGATGTACAGCGTTGTCATCCATTGCATTTGGAGACACCTCTAAACATGCAGGAATTGCCATCACGGGTCACGATCACACGTGTGTGTGCATGTGAGTGCGTGTGTGTGCCTGCATTCGGTCCCAGAGGGTTACTGGTGTAGCGGAGGGAGGCAGGTTATGAAGATTCTGACCATTTAAGCTTAAAAGACTGACTTTCCTATCTAGACAGCAGAAAAAAGGGCTGGTTCTTTCAAAAGGTAATCAGAGTCCCAAAAGGAGTTGTCTGAAGTTGAATGAAGTGAATATATCACTCAAGAGATCTACATACTGAATCAAGTCCAGCTGTTTAGATGCTTCATTTATGTTCCATGCTGACACCAAGGCAGTAGTATCAGCAACAAGGGAGGAGAAGGAGGAATCAGGGTTGTGTAAGCAAACTTTTATTTTTCAGAGTTTTACAGACATTTAGAAAACTTCTGTACTTGATAACATGCTAATATGGTTTCTGTCAGTGACATTGACTAAGATGTGTTCCTGCTTCTGTTGAAAGTGCCATTATTTTTGATGGTATACGATTGAACTTTAAAGGCTTTTATATATTTTATTGAACACTCTGGTATTAAATATTCTGCTAATCAAGTCAAAAGGTTACAAGATGAATTAAATTTTTATTCAACAGCTATAGTCTTGTTTGTATTTTTTGTATGTATTATTTCACATATATAATAAACATATGCTGTAATCTAGAATTTTACCCTATAAGATTAAGTAAAAATATGTTTATTATTAAATGTCTGCATTTGTTTTCAGGATTTTTTTTATTTCAGAAATGCTAACATTTATCAGCTTGATGCTTTGAAGAAAATATTGACCTAAAATAGTACAGCATGCTTTGAAAATTACAGGTATGAAGAAAATTGGAATGAAAAAGAAACCTCCTGGGTGAGATTATTCACCAGAAAACACGAAGACACTAAATAGATCATGGTTTTTGAAAGAGGAAGAACCCTGGAGCAGGTGAGATTTGCATACTAATTAGAGACAAAGTTTATTCAGGCTCACAGGCCAATCTATCTTCCATCACAAGACAGCATCTGTTTTAGAAGATTCAACTCCTTTTAGGTTGGCTGCTGGTGTTATAAAAACTGAAATATTTTTCAGCTTTCATTACATATTTTTGCTTTTGGGGGTTTACAATTCAGTGAGTATTACTTTTCATGTTTAAAGTAATTCTGTTTAGGAGTGATTTTTTTTTTTTATTGTAAAAATAATTTCACTGTTTTCTAGTTTTGTTAAAAAAAAAAAAAAATGCCTAAGTGATATGACTTGCAAAATAGTTAAAAATCAACTAGAGGCAGAAATAGCATCTTCTATAGACTATCTTCATAGACAATCTAAATTAAATAAGAGCAAAAATACAGGACTGGAAGGGATCTTATAGCTGATAAGTGATGTTAAGAAGTGACCCTCACCTAGTATTTAACTGCGTTTCTATTATCCCAATCCTAAAGGCTATTCACCCTCTCCTATATGATATCCTAGTCCTTCTCTGCATTATTGATGCCATTCTGTCTATCTGATATCAGCAAATTTCACCAGTACACTCCTAAGATTTACCAATATCAATAGTGAAATTATTAAACAAACAAAAAATTATCTCAGGACCATTTCCATAAAAGTTCCAGTAGTAAACTCCCTATAGCTTAATACATCCCAATTTAAGACTGCTGTCGTCTGCTCATTTGTAAATTCCTTACCCGTTTTATGATTCTTTTTACTAAGCCCTGTGTTTTCCTTTCTAATTATTTCCAGTGCAGCACTGTACTCAACATATATGTTAGCCTCCATACCAATTTTAATATCTACAAATATTCATTAATTTGAGTAGTCTGCATTTCTGGATATGTATCTTGATTTGATTGCAATGAAAACATTTAGCTGAAAATACAGTTTTAAATGTTTCAGAGTAACTATGTACAAAACCTGAGGTACCTATTACCTTGTGAACTCAACTGAAAACTTGTGCTCAGTCCCACAGGAAGAAATTGTGTCAGAAAATTCAAAAGAATGAAAGGAATTATAGTGGCAGTAACATTAATTAATCATTTTAATTCATATTAAAATGAGATATAAGATACAGGAATGCTCTACTATTAGCATGGATTCCTTTCCCAGACCACAGCTGAGTCACTTATGAAAAAATACTGGCAATTCTTTCTCAGTCATAAAACACTTTTGCTGAGAAAATTAGTTTTCATCAGTCACATACATATGTACAAGATCCACCTGAAATACTTGTCCGATCAGTCGTCCAATTTTAAACAAACACGATGCCTAGGGCTATTGTGCTGCTGCTTCTCCTAGATGGCCTACCTGATTTTTTTTTCCCGATGGCATTTGAAGGCTATGGTCTTGATTCACAATTTCCATCTGTTCACTCACAGACACATGACAGCTCTAATTTGAGCATATTTGGCAAATTTACTGGACTCCCGCATGCTTCCTTGGAGACGACGATCACTCTTTTGCACCCAGCCTTAGTAAAACATGGCCTTCTCACCTGCTGGTAAGAAGGAAAAACACCTTCTCTTGTCTTTAGAAAGCAGGGATTATAGCAGGGCTACCTTAATCTCATATGCTGTGAAAGTAGTAGTTGCCTTTACTAGATTTGTATTCTGACCCAGAAAAGCAATAGTAATAATGGGTTTGGTGGTGCCATTCAATCTGTCATCTGACTCTGTGGCCAAAAAACCACTATGCAGTTTTCCCTGTCTCCACTCGAAGAGCAGTTTCCTCAAATATAGGTTATTTCATTCGTCAGCCAAATCCCTATTTAAAGCTAAAGGGAGTTTCACTCATGGAAGACTTTCAAGCCTTCCTCCTCTACTGAAATGTAATGCTATATTATTGCACTAGCTATTAAAAGACCGTGATAAGAATGCTGTGCTTCAGAAAGCACAGATTTGAGCAAGACAATATAAGTTTTTATGGCATTAAATGAATGACAATTAGCTCAGTACAGCTAATGTGAAAAATGTTCCCTCTTTACAAAGCCACATTTTGAGACAGCTGTAGCAATTCATCTTGAGACACGACGCCATTCCCAAAACTTCTGCTTGTAGGAGTCTTTGCAGATCTTGTTTACTTTGGTTTTGCAAAAGCAAAACGAATTTGGCCAAAGGATCTGTCGCTACACAGACTGATCCCAGTATAAGTCTGTCTAGAAGAGAAGCAGCTTCAGGCAGGAAGATCATTGCAATACAGCCAAGACAAAATCATGGGCTCTCAGATGTTAATGGAAACCTTGCTTTTATCTACCCCGGAATGAGGATTTTACTCTCTCTCTCTCCCAGGTTTAACACTTGTCTCTACAAGGCTTGTTTTACAACGGTGAATAAATGTTCACCTACATCCAACAGACAGGCTTCGGAGCACTGCAATTGCTTCACAGCGTGCTAACGGCAGAAAGCAGGACGCAGGGGTGATGAGCACAGCGTGGAGAGATCCCGCAGTGATGCCGAGCCGCCGGAGAGGGGGCCGCATAATTTCCCTTCCTTGCAACTAGTACGGAGAATGGCCAGGGGAAATAGGACAGGACTCAGCCTTTCTGACAGTCTCCGAATGTGGTAATAACTCCCTGGCTACTGGCAGAAAAAGGCATTTTTGAGCAGCCTTCTGGCACAGAGAACCACTTTAAGGAGTGCAAAGGTAACCGTACGCCCTTTTGCACAAATAATGTCACATACAGCTGTTGTGAATGAACGCCAGGTACGAAGCAAAATGTTTTCTCGTGACAGCATAGTACATGTCTTCCTCAGTTATCAGTGGTGCCTGTACAGTTTCCATTTTTAACAGATTTTTTTTCCAGTCCCTGTACAATCTTCATGAGATAACCATGAAGTTTCCCTTTTAATGTCTCCAAGTATATCATGAGTGAACCAAGTTCCATTATTTCAAATGGAACAGGAAACTATACGCTCTAAATTTTAAAAATAATTAACAACAAAATGCCTACTCATGATATATATGTATTCATTTATTTCATAACACTGCAATGGAGTGATAGATAAGGTATAATGGCTTTAAACTAAAAGAGGGTAGATTTGGATTATATATAAGGAAAAAAATTCTTCACTGTGAGGGTGGTGAGACACTGGCACAGGTTGCCCAGAGAGGTTGTGGATGCCCCATCCCTGGAAGTGTTTAAGGCCAGGCTGGATGGGGCTTTGGGCAACCTGGTCTAGTGGAGGGTGTCCCTGCCCATGGCAGGGGGGGTGGAACCAGATGATCTTTGAGATCCTTTCCAACCCAAACCATTCTGTGATAACTGAATTACACATTGCCATTAATGCTGAATTTAGGACAATAGGGTTTCAGCTCTTTTAATCACAAACTAGTTTTTCCTTGCTGAAAAATACTCATCTTCTTGATGGCAAAATTTAATTATTGTTGTCTTAGGTTCCTGAGTGTAATATTGGTTGCTATTGTTGCTGTATGAAGTGAAACAACTAACATTGATAATGTTCTGTATTTCTGATCTTTTACAAAAGAGTGCAATTCTTAAAGGACAGACAAGAAAAAAAAAACCCAAAACCAAAACCAACAGAATAACCAGAATAGACAAATACATAACAGATTAAACATAAACATGGTCGTATACTGTTGAATTTTAACAACAGGGCTGCCTATAATCTTACAAAACCATGAAAATGTATTGTATTATTCATTACTTCAGTTTAATTGTGGAATCATGAAAGTGAATTAGAAGAGACCTCAAAAAGTCATCCAGTCTATGCCTTGACATGTGATGTCTGATCGGGGGATTAGTCTCAATATGCAATCAATCAGCTTTGTAAATTGAACAATAAACACGATTTTCCTTAAATTACTAACAAAAATCTGTCTCAAAAGCGTAACAAAAAACATATAAACTTCATATTTTAAGTATGGAAACCCACAATAACTACTTGTGCACAAAGAGCAGCTGGCTATGATTCATAACTCCTTTTTAAGCAGTATAAATTACCTTGCTTCATCTTTCTCACCCAATGGTATAAACTGCTGTATGACCTAATTAATATATTCTGTACAATAATAAGTCTAGGTATTAAATACAGGCCACAGCAATTTATAATAAATGAGGTGTCACAGATAGAAAGCAAATTAAAGGAAGTATTAGTTATTAAGCAGAGAAAACAGTACAACAATTAAAGACATGACAATAGCCAGGTTACTTACCTTAGAAACGGATGTTCTGCTAAAAATGGAAAAAAGGCATACAAGATGCAGTCTGCATTTTTTTTAGTTGCCTGAAAATTATTACTGAGCCTAATGGATATTTTTCATGAGGATTGGGCTGATTGATATTAAATGAGGGCAATTACCTTGACGAAATATTAAGTAAAGAATTTCAAATGCATGATGTCAAGAATTGAGAAAGCACATTCCCAATAATATTAACATGATTGTTTTTACATGTAACATATTTTAATTTCCACCTGAGTTATTTCCAGATTTTTCAGCGGTAACGAGCTCTATCAGCTGCAAGTAAAGTCAATAGCATCATAGTTATCATTTCTGAAAGTCTGACTTTTCACCTATACCAGAAAATTTACTCCACAGTTAATTCCGCACCCATCCACAGCATTTGCACCACCTACCAATCCCAGTACTGCAACAGAATGCATGGATAAGCGCAAGACATATCAAATTAGGTTTAAGAAACAATTCCTAAACTCTCCCCTATTTATTGCCAATGTTTAAATAGCAGAGAGCATTACTGGTGTCTACCAGTAGTTCTGTACTTTCCTAAGATATACTTACAAAATATTTAAGGCATGACACTACATGGTTTATCCTACATTATTAAATCTGAACAAACTATATCAAATTCATGTAGAAAGTGTATTTCTGAAAGATCATATTTGCTGCAATTTTTATTTATCATCCCTAATTCACAAAGGGTGTCCCAATCATTCATGCAAATTAGCAGTTATAATCAGTGGTGTAACATTAGAAATGAACTTGTTTTATAAATTACACAAAACGAAATGGAAAACTCAATCCTGAGCTTATAAATGTCAAGTGTAATTTTGTTGCATGTCAGACACAGCTACACATTCTATGTATGTAAAGAATTTGCCATGAAGATAATCCACTTTTGTGGTTGTGGAAAATGCAATGATGTTCAGTACTAATAAATAAATATATTAAAAGATACAGTTATATTAAATTTAGTTTCCACAGTGGGCCAGATCTAGCGCAGGAGTAAATCAATAGACCTCTACAGAAGCAAAACTATTTCTAACATTTGCTCTGGATCTGGCCCTCTATGTCTCACTGAAATAATTTTTTAAATGATTAAGTAAAGTACTGCACATATAAGGCATTGATTTTTATCATTGATTTTGTGCTGGCATTTGAGCCAAGCCTCAAAAAGCTTGAGCGTTTTATGTATTTACAGCTGTCTGTTGGCAAGGAATAATTCATTCACTCCAGATGAAACATGCTCCTGAAGCTTATGAAAACACCATTTTTCTAGACTAGATTTACAAACAGCTTCTTCGAATAAAAAGTTAGAAAATGTACGTTAAATCACTGAAACAAAAGCAGAAGTCTGTTTCTTGATTTTTTTCAGCTTGTCAAACAAATAAGACAGATATAGATTATATTTTCCTCCCAAGAGAGCTGTTCCATCGGCAGAGAGCAAAGATCAATGATGAATCATCATCTCATAACAAAATATTTCCAGTGACAAAATTAAGCATATTTTTTAGTCTTTTTTGTTAAATATGTATGTAGGAAAATTTTGGTTCTCTGTCACTGTTTTTTTTTCCTAACCAGACAAATCCATCCATCCATCATTTCACAGGGAGAGCAGCCTTTCCTTTTTTGGCTGATCAGAGGCAATTTCAGACACAGGTCCAGCATGAGCAGAACATACCTCTGATTCATTTCAAAGCTGCTCTTGTGTCACATCCTAACACAACAATAAAAAGCTATTATCTCTATATAAGAGAATATCACCCTCACAGAGACCACCGCCTATTCATTTAAACCACTCAGCTCTCCCAAGTCTCAACTGGTTAATGTCTTATTCCAGAATAAAAAATTTCTTTCCCCACTGTTTTAGAACATGTGTCCACCAATGCTAATGTAGAGAATACTACCAGCTACAGGGACTTTGCCCGAAAGTAAAGAATGAATGGTAAAGACAGGTATTCCACACGTTCCAGCCATATCTTTTCTCTTTCTATCAGTCTGAGTGACCTTTGGCCGAGTATACATCCAGAGTAGATTATAGGTTTACTAGTATTGGGGGCTACCTTTTCAACATAACTATAGCCAACCTTGTGACAGTGGTTGAAAACACAGCTGCTAAAATATTTGCTTTGAAATCTTACAGAGTGATGGATAACTCAATTTAGGAACCATCAACGATAATTTTGATGATGGAGGATTTTATTCCCATTTCAAAGATGGGGAAGAACAAGGCAGGGAAGGCACAGTTCAAAAGCATTAGAATGACCAGGAGAGCCAATAGATGCAAACCGAGTTGCAAACCCAGCTCTGTCCATGGTGAAAACTAATGGTATTTAGGAAAGATGAATGGGGTTTGTGCTCAGGTTTTAGATTGATTGAAAGTTCCAGCAAATCAGCTTTAAAGGCACTGTTTACAGAAAGTCTCACAGATAAAATCACCGAATGCAAGTCTCAGATTCCTCTGCCAGGTGTCTCTTCATTGATGAGCCAACTAAGCAGTAAGCAATGGAACCACATGACAAGGACCTTTGTGCACTATTTCTTAAAAAAATAAGAGAACAATAGGGAATGTTTATGCCACATTTCTGTCACCCATAGGTTTTATTAATCCCATGTGTATGTTATTATTCAGCAGCCTGGAAGTTTTTTCCTTTCAATAAACAACAGTGTTTGGCACACCATTTATTTTTGAATTAACTCACTGAGGCATATTCTTTCAGTTTAACATATTGATATTACAATCTCAGAAATGTTCAGAGGAGGTTGACTACAGCCACATTCTGGCAACAAACTTGCCTTTTTCTGTCATTGAAGAGAGATCAGGAAAATTTGCCTTTTAAGACATTTAAGGATCACACCAGCATGGGAGAATTAACAGCAGCTATAGCTTGTAACCATATCTTGCCCCTCTACCCAATGGTACATGCCAGGACCCCGAGAACTTACAACCTGAATGTCCCATACTTTGGCAATACCTGCCTAAAAAAATCCTTTTTGGGAGCCATTGGCACAAATGAAAGCAGCTGCTAATCTGAGGAATTACAAGAGTGAGAAGCAAGCCAGCAGATACCTCTGTTTCGACTCTCAAAACTCTTAGGTCCTTCACTAAGCACAGCTTCCTCAGGCCCCAAAAGCACATTTGAATGGAGCTGAATAAAACACAGTGTGAAAATGTTCAGTCATTACATTTTCCTATTCACACATTCACAAAGCTTCTGCAAAGTACCTTCATAAAAATTTCAAATTTTGTCCTTTATTTGATTGTTTTCAGGGATGTTAAAATATCAGCTCAAAGATGCGTATTTATCAGTCTTGAAAGAGCTGCCAGCAGTGTGGGCATTCCCTAATAAAGTGTAAGAAATTAATCTTAACACTGTTTCTTGCTGCACAGCTCCTCTTTTATAATTGCAGATTCATTATGATACTTCACGTCAACAAGAAGGTATGTGGTTCCAACTAGCAAAATAATTTGACTAACAAGAACAAAGAGGATCAGAAAGACTATGTGATATGCTCACACAAGGTCAACACCAAAATCAAATCCTACCTACTGTTCCATGTCATACTTTATCCATGAGGTGACAGCTGAGGCTCAGGTGCCACGCATATATTTTCAGGTTTTATCTCTTGTATATATTCATGCCCCTCCTGCCCCCTTTCTTTCATACTGAAAAGCTGAGTTTCAGCAAGATTAAGCTAAGTAGCATATATTAACTATGGCTCATTACACATACCAATGGAAAAAAAATAATATTGGTTCTAAAACACAGAAGAGAAAAAAACAGTGTTACAATAATGACTTTTTCAACTTATGGATATTTTTCTCTTCATCAAAAGAGAAAGAGCCCATATGTTTTTCTGGAAAGATCTAATCCTCCAGTTAAAATTATGTCTTTCATGGCATGATCCTTTAACCCCTCTCAGCCATTCTGGCTCCAAAGCACACTTCCCAAACCAAATTGCAATTCTTGGTCCAAAGCAGAACAATCAGTAAAATGATGCTTTGACAGCTGAACATGTGATGACTGTGTCACTTGAACCTTCTGTTATTTAACCCTTCTCAAGATTTAACATAATAAAATTCTCTATTGTATCTCTAATAAGCAATCTAAAAATTGGGTTATCAAATGGTAGCACATTTATAGAGCAACCTTTAAATTTAAAACCTCAGCAGGTCTAATTAATGTCAAAATTTCTGGGATCCATTAATACATTCTTTGTCATTACAGTTTTTGCTAAGTAGGACATACCTTAGTCTATGTAAAATATCTGATTGATTATAATCAATACACTATTCAAGGCACAAGACAGATTTTTCTGCAGTAGTGTGTAACATAAAATGGCTATAAAATATGCAAGCTTATGCCCACCACCTTCCATCAGAAACAACTGACTTTCTAGCTATTCTTTTGCTATGAATAATGCATTCTTCTAAATCCTCTCAAAATGCAAAGGAGAGGCTCTAGAGCTAAATAGCTTTCACTGAAAAGATGGTTTCCAAGTTTATAGTTTCTGTGCTCGGGTTTCATGTGCATCACATTTTCCCCCAGCCTCCACATACAGCACACACGTGCATTACCTCAACATTTTCAAAGCTCCATTAGTCATTCTGCAATAGGACTGAAATGATCTTCCCAGTATAGAACTAATCAGCGTATTTCCCACAACATATCACTAAAAGGAAGCAAACCCAATTACATATGCCATGAACAAGTTATAAGAATGTAATCAATTCTCCATTGATTTAATGAAAACATCCTACCAATTTATACCAGCTGCAAATATTGGTTGCTATACCTAAAAATGCCCAGGCCACAGTATTTTATAATTTTAGCTTAACTTCAGAAAACATTAGCTTTGATAACCTTCTTGTCTTTTACTATTTGCTTATGTGATTATTTGTATTTGAATTTGCAGGATTAGTGAAAAGATTTCAGATACATCAGTAGCTCTGTAGAGGGACACATACAATTGAGAGAAAGAGGCTTCCATGGGAAACTGAAATCCTAAAGAGAGCAAAGACAAGGAGTAAAGAGGAATCATAGTGAAGGTCCAGGCACTAATTGTTTCTGTTGTGCGTATATATTCTACCGTCAGATACTATACTCCTCTCACCACCCTGTACCTTTGCAGTTTCTACATGGGTTCTCCTATTCATCTGCAGGAGGAAGACTCTCAGTGTGTCCTGTAAGATGTGACCATACTCTCATTGGTGGTCAAAGGCTGAAGCCCATCAGTGAAATTAACTGGATTATTTTGTTTGGCTCAAAGAAAGTTAACTATAGTGCATGTATGCAGAAGTTGTTAGCCATAATAAACGGACAATTTACATGAATAGAAGAAATATTTTCATATTCTCAGCTTTCTGTATAGAAAATATGATATCCCATATCTGCACTTCAATGATTTTTTTTTCTGTGCTTTTAAAAAAATATGAAAGAAAAGTAACTAATACCAGTGTTTATTTTCAAAATGCAATTAATATCACCTTCACCCCTAATGATCATAGGAAAGCGACTAATAGGGAAGTCCCTACTAGATGAATTAATTATGTTTAGTAAAAGAAACACGTGTTGCTGGACCAGTCTGCCGTTTTCCAGTAAATACGCTCCATTTTATTTCAGTGGACAAGGAAATTGTCTGTCTTTATGCTGTAACTTCCTACTGGATAACCTGTGTCTACAGCCCAAAACACTGATCTTCTGCAAGGGATTGAGGGAGCACTTGTTTAGATGGGAGATGTTACAGAGGACTGAAGTGAAAGAGAAGTTTGCGCTGTGGGTTTGAGGCCACGCTAACATAGCACCAAGTTTGACCTTTTAAACCATGCCCAGTCTTCTGAAAGTCAAATAAACACTACAATGTTTTAAAGAGGGACTGCACATGTATCTACACTGTAGATGTGTCCTCAGAAAAATTAAAAAAGCTGACACAAGTTTTTTGGGAAAAATGCTGCCTAAAAGGAGCCAAGAAACTGAGTGGCACAGTTCTCTCCCATTGCCTGTCTTCTGCTCTGTACAAGAAAACTTCTCATTGTTCATTTTTGTAAATGAACATGACTTCACAAAAATTATCAATTCCACTAAGAATACTATTTAAAACCAGAAAGAACCTATATATCCCCAAATATTCTATTTTATTTTTTTTTGTAACATGTTTTTGAAAATTACTGGTTTAGATTATAACCCTTTTCTGTACACTGTAGATACAATATCACCATAATCCAAAAAAGTCTGATTTATAAAGCTTTTATAGTGAGATGGGGAAAATTCCTTGTGTTAGGATTTGGCAAAGACCAAGTGTTTTACATTAATAAAAAGTCAGATGATGGCAACATTTCCCAAGTCTTTATGGAAAAAAAATATAGAACTGTGATTTGACTTATTTTGCAACAAGATTTCATTTTAAACTATACTTTTAATGTTATAAAATTTTGGCTATGCCTGACATACAATTCTGGATGCCAAAAAGTTGCAGTTGTAGATGTCCTTCTATAGCAGCCAGTTGAATCTAGAATCCTAAAAAATCTTACAAGCTAGTTAAGTCAGACTTTAGTAATTGGATGAGAATCTGACTACAGAAAGCACCAATACTGATTTACAAGAAATCACACTTTATCTTATTTAGTACTAAAGCAATTTTCAATATAGTATTGCAGAATAAGATAGTATGAAGGGAATTTTCCCCCAAGATGCAACACTTCCATTTCAACTGCAGAGTAATTTTTGTCCACTATATACATATATATATTATTGCTAGACAAACTAGTGAGTTGTAGGATTTAACCATATTTAAATACGTGATCATGTAAAGAATAAACTTACAACATGAAACCTTAAAAGCTGTGCATGTTTGCTGGTTGACAGGAGAGAAGTCCTTACATCAGCAGTGAGTTCCTGCATGACCAAGGGAAATTGTAACCAAAGCCAAAAGCCACATCACTCCCTGCCTCACCACAGACCTTGTATACTTTGCATCAGCTAGATGGAGACTGAACATGGAAATGAAACTATGTGCTAGTAGCTCATGCAATATCTTTCCATGGATTCATACCAACTAACATTTGGTTTCACTGAAAGAAAGACAGAACCACCACTAGCCAAGGCCAAGCCAATCAGCGCCTCTGTGATAACATATTTAAGAAGGGAAAAAAAAAAGATAACACAGAGAGACAGTTTTTGCAGCTGGAGAGAGGAGTGAGAAGATGTAAGAAACTCAGCAGACACCAAGGTAGGAGGAGGGGGAGAAGATGCTAGAGCAGAGATCGCCCTGCAGCCCGTGGTGAAGACCATGGTGAAGCAGGCTGTCCCCCTGCAGCCCATGCAGGAAGGATGAGGGGGTGTACAGATTTCACCTGCAGCCCATGGAGGACCCCACACNGGTGTTTTAAGATTTGATTTTATTTCTCATTCCTCTACTCTGGTCTGTTTGGGAATAAATTAGATGAATTTCCTCTCTAAGATGAGTCTGTTTTGCTCGTGATGATAATTAGCGAGTGATCACTCCATGTCTTTATCTCAACAAAGCTTTTCGTTATACTTTCTCTCCCCTGTCTAGTGAAGGAGGGGAGTGATAGAGCGGCTCTGGTGGGCACCTGGCCCCCAGCCAGGGTCAGCAGTCACCACAGTTTTGATGTCTCTTTCTGCTCCACCTGCTTGGAAATATGTTGTTATTATTCTATTAATAAAGACCCATTGCCCCCCCCCCCCCTTTTTTTAGGTTGACCTTTGTTAAAAGGTGCTGAGAAATATAGTAATAATAATAATAATAAAAAAAAAATCTCCAAGTGAAAGAACTATCTGGGAACTTATAAAAAGGATACAAGGAAAATGATACCATAGCTCAAGTATAACAGAAGGCTTATATAAAAATATATATATATCATGAGAGAAAAATTGCTAATAGTAAGAAAGAACATTTTTAAATGGATAAGGATATTTTCACTGATTATATATTCAATATACTGCTCGTGAGAGGTTGTGACTGAATGAGTTCACAGAGGTAATGCATGCAAATACTTTAGATGATTTCACATTGAACAGAATTTAAATATTTACACTGTGATCATTATTTTGAAAAAATAATTGTTATTATTGAATACATACTGTAGAATCCTGAGCACTCATAGTGGGTTGCAAGCTGCATATAAATCATGTACTTGTGAGGTTGGAGCTCGCCCTCTATTTTTTTTAATAAGCTGCTAGTCTTGTTTCATGGCTGGGTTCCTATGCACTTTGGCAGCACAAATCAATAACATTTTCTTATGTTATCATTACTTCCATGATAAGGATTTGTGAAGCATAAAGGTTTTAAAATTCTTAGATGAAATTTGATTAATATAGTAAATCCTTATAGAAATGTTACTGTCCTAAAGGTAAATAGGTGAAGACATATGACAGCTGAAGTTCACGAAAACCAGAGGACATTCTCCCAGAGTTTCTGGTGGGATACAGATATGACCAAGCTTGAGTGATCTGCCCTGTTCATTAAACCATGCTTCTGTTTTACAATCTCACTGTTTTACTTCCTCATACAGCAGTGCAAATAGAAAATATGGAAAACTTTCAAATTTATAGCTTAAATAAGAAGCTACAAGGCAATGCTCCAAAACAATTTTCATAAATAACTGTCTTTTTATGCTATCATTGTTAGCTATTTTATAATGAAACTTCAAATATATGTGCCTAGACAAGTAATGTCCCTCAATATAGTAAATATAGATTGTCCACATATACATTCAAAAAACACTATATTGAAAAAATGTAAGTAGGTCAGCAAAGCCAAGGAATACAAAGTTAGAAAATGACAGAATTTAGGAAATTACAAACTCCTATCATTTGAAATTACTTCAGGAGTTTGATCTGAGCTGGAATACTAATCTAATAATATATTTCTACTTCATCATCTTGCACATATATTGCAAATGAACTTTTATTTATTTTATTTTTTTAAAAAGTGTATTTTTGCTTTAAGCATACTTTCTATGGTATATTTGAAGGTTTTGTTTTTCTACAGAATACAAAGTTGCTGTTAATTGATATGATTATTAATAGATATTTACTTTGATAAGATAGTGTGATCTGTCCTGATATGCATCTAATTGTATGAGGTATCAATTTCTGTATCAATTTATTAATATTGATAAACTATAAAAGAAGCTATAAATAAACTATAGGTCAGTACAGTTTATTTTTGCATTAGTATTCTGGTATTTCACATATTCTACTAGAAAGTAGCCTCTTGGAGAATACAATTTTTTCTTGTTCTTTACTACCATCAGAAACAGAATAATGAGCTAGCTGGACCTTGAGTTTGACCCACTACATCAGCTCTTTTTCACTTTTAGTATACCAGAAAAAATATATAACAACTCATTTACTAGGAAAAACAACATTGAATTTTTTATATTAAATCAGATTTTTATTATGCCATCTTCAGAACCCCTGACTCAATAGGTAGCGGACTGTCTGTTCTATTGAGTTAATATCCTGTTCCATATTTATGTCAGAAACACAGCCTATTGTATTGAAAACAGAAGCCTGATCTTGCTACCAATGAAATCAGTACTAAAGTTGTTATAGACTTAATTACAAGACGGGGAGTATCCTTGGATATAGTTACGTAAGTATACCTATGTATCAGGTTATGCGCTGTACTGTTCAAAAGACATGAGACTGGGAAAGATAGACTTTTATGAGAAAATATCATGCACAATTTCTCATCTTTAATATAAAAAAATCAAAACAAGAAATTAAGTCCTCAGATAAACCTCTGTCATGGTGCAATTCAAATGGACTCACATCCAAAGTGTTACAAAACTGCAAGTGAGAGCAGTGCCTGACTCTCAGTTTCTGTGTGGGCTCCATCTTTCTACAAGCTACACATAGAAAGCTACACATTTTATGTTCAAAGTGTCCCTGGTATGCCTTGCCCTTGGCATATTTATTAAAAATATTTTTCATATATGAAGTATCTTATTGATGATGAAGGCAGCCTTCATTCAGCCTAGTTTCCACCACAATCCTGTTTTCTAGGCCAAATAGAGATTGCCATCATGTACAGTAATCTACACTCTACACATAGTAAATCTTCCATAAAGATACTAAGGTCAGACCCTTAACTCTGTATTTAGTAAGGATGGAAATTCTCTTGACTTTCAAAAGTACTTCTGCTTGTTGCTCTGTGTGAGCAGCAGGTAACAGGTGAGTATCATAATCTGGAAATCTTGGCTTGAATTTCATGGATGAAGTCTAATACCAGAAGACTAATGTAATTTATTTCAAAACTTACATCTTACATGTAGCATCCGATACCATGAAAGACATTTTATATCACATTGCAGAGGTCACAAAGCATTTGATATTAAAGAGGCAGATTATAAACATATGCAAAGAGCACTACCCTTTCAGGAAAAGATCAAAGCCTTCAAAGTTTTCATTAGGAAGTTCCTAGTTTCAAAGGTGCCAACTCTATTACTCCACTTCTACAAAGATACTTTACTGATGCACTGCAAGGCTGTAAAACATAATAGCAAACAGCTGGTCATAAAAGAAATTGATGATTATGGATTATACTGTAGTTACATTTTGAAGTAAAATGGCAATTGCTATATGAAATTATTTTGTCGCACTTTGAAGAAGATAAAAGTTGCAAAGCAAACTACAAAGTTAAAATATCTAATATTTGTGGCAGAGATGATAGGATGGTAGGACTGAGAAAAAGCAAAGGATTTGAGTCAGTCCAAGGAAATCATCATCACTCCACCCTTGATTTGAAAAATATGTTTCAGATCTGTTTTCACAGCTCCTTCATCTTACTTGTGTGGGCAGTCTTACTGACCTCACCAACACCAGTGGCTTCAAGATACCTACTTAGGGAAGTAAGAAAGTCAGATTTCTCCCCTTTGCAAATGAATCTCAGTTCTGAAGCATGGGATACATTGCATCACATTTCAAAAGCAGTTGAGGGTGAGTTTCCATTTGCAGCACTTCTATCGCATTGTCAGCTAAAGTTACCAAAATTAAGGTAGGTTTCCCTTAATTGACCTTAAATGACACTTAGTTCTGAAAAACAGTCTAAATCTAAAAGAGGTGTGCAGGTTGCCTGTTCCAGTGCTACCTGCCCTAAAAAAACAAGCTCCACCTCAGACCGTAAGTTGCTGAATGACCAGGGAAGTCTTCTGTGAACTCTCTCCCTTTAACAAATCCCAGGGGAGGAACGTGCAGAAAGCGGTTCCCTGGTTCAAGCAGAGGGATGGACACGCTCTCTGCCAAGCACGTCCTGCTGCATGCAGGAGCTCCTGTTCATCCTGTGGGACAGCCAAAGCTCTCCGTATGGTTCTCCAGGAAATCTAAGTACCTCATCAATTTGTCCCAAAGGGCTTCAAGGAGCCCACTTTTCGTAGGGACTGCCCAGAGACCTGAAGTACCAAGTTCAGGGGCTCTGAGTACCTTGCTGAAATCAGAAACCTGCTATTCAAGTGTGTGACTCAAGTTGGGCACAAATAAACAAAATCTAAACAAACTTTAAGAACAATACATCTGGCAGACTTCAAACACCAACTGAAATTTAAAATTTCTAGTCAGGTAATGAGGCAACAGTCAGCTGCATCAGTTTACAGTGCACCTTTTAAGAAAATGTAAAATTAAGTTCTCCTAAATGTTAATAAAATTTAACATATCCTTAAATATAAAATCCCTGAAAGAAAGAATTGTTTTCTTGCAGTTTTATGTACTATATTTTTATTTAATAACATGTTTGCATTTGACCTGTTGTATTTAGATATGCATAATGCCTAACACTTCTGTCTATGGTACTTTTTTTAAAAAGTCTTTTCACGATATAAAATTGATTTCAGCCTTTTGGACTTTGCCATTCTGCTCTGGACCTGTTCCACCAACATCTGTAATGAAAAACTGTTCATCTGGAATCTGTTGAAATCTAACACCTTTCTTCACTCAATTACCGTAATTGATTATAGCACATAATAAGCAAATGGGTATTCTTAGTACTTGCCATTTAAAGAATTAAGTCTGTGAATCTGCAACTGGGCTTTGTTTCATATTGGCCCAGGGGCTACCCTTTGGCTTTTTTGTATCAGGCAGATTGATATAGAGGAGGCATAGGATTAATTCAAGCTCTAGATTTAGGAAATACCTTCTTAGAAAGACCAATTGCTGGATCTACCCTTTCTATTAACACCCCCAGACCAACTCTGTCAGGTAGAAGGGATTCCTGGTGGGAAAGGCTGTGAGGAAGCAGGTACATATAAGGAAGGAAAAGAGGTTTGACCAAAAAATCCCTTTAATCCGAGCACTCCTCCACCTTCACAGTGGCTGGCCTTCCAGCTGGGAAGAAAGGCCAGACACTGGGACCAAGCCAAGTGCTGGACCAGCACAGAGTAGTGGGGTCCCTGTTTCTTGTCTGCCTGACAGTCACACTGCATAGCAAAACACCAGATTGTATTTTTTGCTCTGGTGGGAGTATTTGGCCTACAAAGCTGAGTATTACACAGCAAATTTCAAACTAATTCAAAGAATTAGGAATATTTTTTAATATATACTCTTACTCAGATGATGAGGAGTAAGAAGGACCCCTGGAAGTTCAGCTTTGGAAGAAGGGAAGGTAAAAAAATAAGTGAATGAAGACCAGTAGAAAGTCTGCTTTTGGATCTAAATGAATAAAACTGAAACAGAGAGTCATATGCATGCTGATTTAAAGGGCTCACCTTGGGTGTAAAAGAAATGAGAAACCTAACCTTTTTTTTTTTTTTTGTCTCACTCATGAAGTATGAAACCATTCCATACTTTCGTAGCTAAAGATGTAAGTCTACTTTACTAGGAGGAAAATAATCTTACTTCAAGAAACAGTCACATGAATAATGTCATCTTATAATTTGTGAGAAGAGGGCTATATTTTGTTGTTTGCAAGACTTTAATTGCTCTGGTTTCATTCTTTAATAAAAAATGGGAACGAGTAGTGAAATATCTGTAGTGCTGATGAAAGCTAAGGTGGTGGAGAGGGAGAGGGACCTGAGCCCAAGGGGAAGGTAAGGAGGAGCAGGGACTGCAAACATCCCCATTGTCTGGAGCCTTAATTGAACCGCTGGGGATTTTTTTTTCTCCATTTCTATTGCTGCCCCTCCTCCTTCTCTTTCTACTCCTCTCCCCTCTTCCATCCCTCTCCTATTGCTTCCTTTTCTTTCATCCTTCTGAGCTCTGCCGACGCCAGGGGAGAGGTCCAGAGCAGGAGGGAAGGTCCAGCAAGTCTGAAATAAAAAAAACATTACAAATAAAAGATAAAAAGGATCCAGAAATTCAAATGATCACACCTAATATTTTAAAATAGACTTCCCTCTCTGTTTGTCACTGCAGAACAATGTGACACAGGTCTCAATGGCAGGGCTGATTTTGATCTTAAAAGATCTAAAAGTGAAAAGTAGCCACTCTTATTCAAATTATGATGAATATTTACGACATCCATTAATATTTGTTACCAAGTATCAAGAATTTCTGAACCCATTTTAAAATATCTGAGATGAAATGTCACACTATATAGGATGTTAACTTGTGCATCAAATAAAATAAATTAAAAAATAAAAAAGACATTCCTGAAATAGCTTTTTTCCTTAAACTAAACTGTAATTATTGTTCTTGTAATCTCTCCTTTCACAAGCATGTCCCTGAACACATATTCCTCATTCAGGGCCCCCGGAACCGACTAGTCACCCAGAGCAGCCGGCAGAGTTATACCCAGTGACATCAAATAGCAGAGTTTGGTTTATATGCCCTACTCTCATTGAGAAATTCAGTTGTGCTCGTCTACGTCCTGACAATCTACGGTCATGAGACCTTTATATTCCCGTGACAACACTGTGCTCCTAACTCTGAGCCGAGACGCATGAGTGAAAAAGGAAACGTTATGGTGCATAAATGAGGCAGGGAAAAGAGGCGAAAACTTCATGAAGTCAGCGAAGGGTTTTATCCTTGTATATCTGTTTTATGTGAATATTGTTCAGTCGATTTTTGAGGGACAGTACAAAAACCTAAGGCAGAAATATAGACACATTGTGAGGAACAAAGATGAAGACCAAGAGGCAGTGAAGTGTATAACATGACACGGTAGCTGCAGTTAACAGTTTATAGTCCCCAGAGCATATTACTGTGCTTATTTGAAACAGTTATTTCAAAGTGCTGAAAACTCCAACTTTTTAACTCCTCTTCTCAATTCTGACAAGTCCATAAGATCTCTGAATCTGTACAAACCATTATAATGTAGGTGTTAGAGCTCGCAGCTGCATCTTGCGTTATCGTGGTAGTAACACTATGGTATTTGGGCAGTTAACTCTTACTACACTGAGTTTCGTGCTTATTCCTATTATACGAAATGGTTCATTTCTAATTTGGATTCAGCTTTTGTTCAGTTTTGTACTATAATGTCAGCGAAAAACGTGGCGCATGTGAGCAGCTTAATGACATTTGCACTCAGACAATGCCACTCTGAAAATAAGACAAAACCTACAGTGGAAACCTATACACTATGTTCACATATTTTGGTATCTGTACGAAATCTTGTAGAAAACCCAAACACATATTGAAAGAAATAGCAGAATTCACAATTTGTGGAAAAAGAGGATGATATCATAGCATACCGGGCAGTGGCACAAATTGGCTGGTGCTTTTGCATCCTGCTACTCATAATGACTAGGGACGCATCTGAAGCAAGTCACTGAAATAAATTTTGTATAAGAGCTGATTTATACAAAGGTTAACACTCAGTCTAATACAATTCCAATCTTCTCTAGAAAATTACCTGAGACAGAGAAAAATAAAATCTATCTAGATATTCAAAAATACAGGTTTTACCAGAATTTTTTATAATAAGCATGTACGTGAGGATATTAGCAGCATGCCATCGATAGCTAAATATTTAACCTACATTACCTGTGTCACCTCAGTTCACAAACTATTATTTTTGCTTTTTTATGTTTTAAAAAGGCTTCTTTAGAACTATCTAGAATTTTCAAATTCAGGTCTTCTACTGTTTGTTGATCTACTAATAATTTTTTAACACTGTGACTATATATCAATATTCATTTACACATGCAAGGTGCAAGTAGCTGATTGCATTGCCACCTACACAATCCTTATCTTTCACTTATTTTTAAAGGTTTCTCAAGTGAGGTCCATGATTGTACCCAATAACTCAAGTCCTTGGATTTTAGAATAGGACTCTGTGAGAAGAACTCATTGAAGAATCAAGTTGCAGATTTATACCCAGAAAACTGGGTGAAGAAATGGAAAAACAGTGTAAAATATTTGCCCCAAAAGAAATCCATGGAAATTTTGTCACAGTCCAGAACTGATTCAAAGTGTTTAGAAAGATATTTGCATTTCTGTAAAAAAATTACCACAGAAGTTGAAAAGAAATTCAAGTAAAAACTGAAAGCCATGAATATTCTAGTGGCCAAAAAATTAGTTTTCAAAAAAATAATTAAGAAATTAGTATTTCAACAGATGTGGTGGGGGTGGGGGGAAGCACGAGATCCATCTCCTCTAACTTCATCCATCAAAAAGTTAGGAATCTAGTTTAAATATCCCATCTAAGGTCTCTCTCATCAGTGAAAAGAGAGGGGCGTTTTAGGAAGGTTGTTCATCTCAGCTATTCATAGATGCCTCTCTTGGGATGTAATCTGTAATTCTCTGGAGGTGTCTATATATCTCCGTTGACTACAAAGCCTTGAGCGACTGTGTTAGATTTCAATGACTAACTTTTAGATGGCTAACATGATGACTAGCTTAGCTCTGAAAACCTATTTTTTAAAAAGCAAGGTTAAGTGAGATGAATTGAGCCTTTTGTGTGAATCACTTCATCAAAAATCCACAGAAAAAATGTTTTGACAGGAAATTTTGACCAGCATATGTATCACTGATTTTAATAGGACCAGAGTTTAATTCTGCAACTTTCTGTTTCTACATCACCCACCAGAGCAGGGCACATGCTGATGAACACAGTATGCTTTTCTCATAAAATAATAAACAATAAAAATAGCATCAATGTCCTGATGAACTAACCCCCTAAAGCAAAAGTGATATACATCAAAATTTAAATGTAGTTTCTTTTTTTCATTATGCATAATGTACATTAATTGTGTACAACTTACAAACGCACAACTAGAAGATGCTAACCTCTTCAGAGCCAATCTTGCAGTTGTCCCATTTACAGAACTCCCATTTAACTGGAAGTTGTATATGCAGGAAGAAAACATAATTGCATCCTTCTTCCTCTGCAGTTTGAAGAAAAAAAAAGTGGATGTGAATTCATACATTAGAAAATTGACCTACTACGCAACCTCTCAAGTGTTGGGTTTTACCCCGTGAAATCAGTGGCAAATACAAGATGAGAAATGACATAATAGCACTGATATTTTTTGTTACTTAGAACACAGTATAACTAATCCCTTTTATAGGTACCCAAACAGGAAGTTTTGTTTTAATTACACCTTCAGGGTGTCTATTTCATAGACGCTGCATGACTTTGCACAGCACATCTTGAAACGTTATATAACTTCTATCCTAGTATTTATTGGGTGAAGGATCTTTTAATAAAATATTGTAATGAGGTAGAATTCCTTTACGTAACAAGGACCAAACAACAACAGAATTCCTTTACTTTTATAAAAAGTAACTGTGCATTATGGATCAGGTTCAGAAGCATAATGCTGCAACTACTAAAACCACAGTGTTTCATCGTGAAAAGTCAGTGAGCCCATAATTCCCTCTACCCACAAGAAAAGCTTTTAGCATTCAGCAACCCTTGAGGCCCAGTGTGCAAAATTTCACATTTGTTACATTCATGGATTTAAATTTTTTGGATTTTATAAATTCAAATTGTTCAAATAACGAGGATGCCTAGGATAGTGCAAACGTTTTAGTACTTCTGAACTCCATTACAACACAATGAAACAGAAAGAAGGACCAGCATTGTCAATACCATGAAAATATAATTCTTTGAGACTGAAAGTCTAATGCTTAAGACAGCCTAAAAATACTGCCTGCGAGGTATACCTGTGCTTGTACCTATTTGACATAGATGCTGTTCAGCTTCTATGCAAAACTCTCAGCAAAAACAGACACCATTTTACTGAATGAACTGTGCTAGTGCAAAGTTTTTCTACAGAACAAATTTAACCTTGCTTCAGTCCGGTGAAGAATCCCATTAATATTTGATTTGTGCCAGATAGCCCCTTTTTGTTGACCCTGCACAACACAAAGCACATGTCTCACTCAAGGGAGGATCTTGACAAAAGCAACCGATGTGACTGAGCAGGCTGAAATAAGGCTGTTGGTATGGGGCGCAGTTGGAAGACGGGTACGTGATATTCACCAAGTCATTTAGTTATTTAATAATTATCAATGTCCAATAATTGTCATTGGATCCCTTATGGTTTCTTGTTCTTTAAATAATAATAATCGCCTGTACTGCTTTTTATAAGCTATGGCTGTCTAAGGGACTGTAAGTAGTTCTCAGAGGACTACAAAGTTGCCCATGCAAAGTCTCAGCTGTTTTTAGAGCTCCATGTTGACTTGGTTGCTCAGAGACTGCACGTCAGTCGAGGCAATAATCACTGACATCAGGAGAAGGCCACCTGGGAAGGACCACTGATGTAAACCAGGTTTAATCAGAGCTCTGGGTATTTCGGGAGAAAGACTCACGAGTGTGAAAAGGAAAAAGAGACAGCCTGGGGACTGTCATTCATATTCCACCACGTTCATACCCACCGTTGGTCATCACTCATATGAAATCCACCTCTGCTTCTTCAAACCTCTAGTCAGAGGAGCAATGATTATGTTTACTATTGTAACCATGAAGGAACTACCCCAGAGCAAAAAACTCTGCTCCTGAAACTGCAGCACAACTGCAGAACAGTTCAGCCCTGACATCCTGGCAGGCCAGCCGGCACGCAAGGAGCCTGGGCTGGATGCTGGGGAGGCACACGGAGGAGCACCACGGAGACAATTTGACTCTGTAGCTTTTGTCAAGTGGTAGTAGATAATATTGATGTGTATAAATTTACTACACAGAGAAAGTTAAATTGTTCATTCTTAAACAGAACTGTTGGTTAAGCCCTAAAGGATAATTAATTTATGTAAGATTTCTGTTAATTCTCTATCACACTAAAACCATCTCTAGAAATATCTATCTATATGATTCTATCTATTGGCTTGCCTATCTTTTTATCCCAGAATATCACAATGATAAAACCATATTAATTGTATTCACGCTAAGCAACCTGAGATTTACTTAATAATACGAAGGTCTACTTGATTATTTGTTTTAATTGTTGGCAGATGATTCATTGAGATGGAAAATCACACTTCATTGTGCAAAAATAAACTGTCTCAGAAAATACTTCCAAACCCACTGCAGAAATGCTTTTGAAGGATTAAGTACATTATAGAGATTAGAGTGTCATTTTGAAATAGGAAAGGGTAAAGACAAGAAAAAAATGGTAAAAATTATTCTAATGTGTGTATATGTACATCAATAATCTTCAAGCCATTTTACTCTGGTAATTCTTCAGTAATATTGGTACCGTAACAAAAGTGAAAATGTTACATTCATACCATTTAAAATAGCCTTTTGTTTTCTTCTGTCAGTATGGATCTGAGTTTAAGGAAGCTAAAAACTGGATGACTATGTAGATGGTGTCAGAGATTACATAATTTTTCATCAGGAAATAGTCATCTTTAGCCTTCTGTTCAGAAATTCTATAAGAACTTAAAACATAAAGGATTCACCTCCAAAATTTGACAGAGCACCACATCCTCTAAGAAGACCAAGGGAAGTGAAAAACATTCATCTGAGGGCAGACCTATCAGTCTTTACAATCCTACGCTTAAACACTGTTATGCTTTTTATCTTTCAAAACCCACAATGCAGAGGATGAAGAAAATAGGAAAAAATTGCACTGTAAAAGAGAAATAGACTGCTTTTAGAATAATGCTTTAGAAGACTAGAGAGCTGAGATATAAGCAACCTGGGAAGAAACTAATAAGGAAAAGATATTTTAAAAAGCATTGTAGCCAACTTTCACATTTATTCCTGATAGAAGACAGTCCCTGAATCAGCATTGGCTCAAGCCATTCGGGTTCCCTTGGCTGGTATGAATACAAAACACTAAAACAATAAGTAGACGATCCCTGGGAGCGTAAAAAACAGTGTTGCAGGAGAAATTCCTGATACGCCTTTGCTGTTATGTTCTAACCAGAGAAATTCAGATTGGTTAGGCAGAGCGAAGGGAAGGTCCGCACGGCGCGAAGCCTGTTTCACCAGGAGAAGGCACGTCCATAAGCACAACTCCAGGTGGAAACACTCGGGCTCATGTGAGAACCAGAAACCGAACTGCCATGTTTGCAGCTGAGAGCA
Source organism: Aramus guarauna (assembly GCA_013400195.1). Classification (NCBI taxonomy): domain Eukaryota; kingdom Metazoa; phylum Chordata; class Aves; order Gruiformes; family Aramidae; genus Aramus; species Aramus guarauna. Next base: position 385,610 of record VXBL01001165.1, on the reverse strand, counting down.
GAACAGACCAGCTTGGGCAGAAGACAATTTGAATGCAGCTGCCCTGCCTCTGCTTCTGCTGCAGCATGACTTTGGTCAGAGCCAGCCTCAACAGCTCTTCCCAATGCTGCATCGGCCACACGAGCCAGCACCATCCGGAACCTCTCCCCAGTAAGCCCAGCAAATGTGAGTGAAGAGGGGCCGTGATTCCTCTCTAGAAATATATACTCCTCTGAAGAGGAGCAGAGGCGTGGAGAAGGAATCTTACTGTTTAGAGACAGATCTGACACAAAAGTAAAAGAGCGTAAACTGTCTGAGCATAAATTTAAGACAGGAATGAAGAGTGATGCTCTGCCCAGCCTTCGAAGAGGTGCAGTGGGAGTGGTGCTCCAGCTAAATGTAAACTGGAGCTTGCTCAATCCGAACAAAATAAGAAGACCAGCCTAGCATCACAGCAAAACGCAGTTGATGACTCCACAGGCCTCTTTAGTCCTATCTCCTATGTAGAAAAATGTGAGAAGATACACTTCTGTTGCCAATTCAGGCCACTACAGCAGCTAAAAACATGTATTTATGAGTCAGCGCTCTGAGCACTATACAGTTCGCAACTTCTGTTCACCTGTCACATTTTTATTTGCTAGTAAGTACTGCTAATAATAGTTAGTTTACGGAGGAAGAAAAGAAAAATTGCTTTCCAAAACTTTCAGTTTACAAATCTTTATAAAGGTGTCTTAAGTTCCTAAGCTCTCCCCAATATCAAAACAGAAGTAAAGAAAAAACAGAAGATGCCATTTAAATCTGGACACTTATCACTTTCAGGAGTTAGGGCAGGACAAGTACATCTCATACTAAATATAAGGCATGTAATTATATCATCACTTGTAGAAACAATGCTACAATTCTTAGACAAAATTTTTATTCATCTCTAAAGAACAAAAGGACAATTGACTTTTACAATAACTATGGCTTTCCAAACGTGTTCAATAGTATTAGTCATAGCATAACTATGGAAACACCAAGCTGGAACAGATTCCACCAACCCGAATCCTACTGTGCCCACATACTGCAGGAGGCAGAGGTACCCTCTTTCAAAATTAGCTCCTTTATTCCTATTTTAAAGTCCCTAGGCTGTTTGATATATATGAAATCATACAGCCTCAGATTCCTGCAAATTAAATGCGTGTATATTAATTACCATTCTACTCAGACAACAGGTGCCCTGTAGATGAAATCTGGGTGCTGAAAACAGTGTATTCCTAAAACTTTCTCAGACTTCAAGATATAACTAGGTGAGCAGGATTAGATCTTCAGTCAGCAACTATCTGTACAAAATTACTCACACAACACACCTGCAATATTAAAAGAAAGGACGAAAGGAACATCGTTCTGGAAATTGCTAGCCTAGTTACTTTATTTCAGTGCTTTAGCAATGTAAAAAATATTTTGCTTACTGGCAGTTCCACATAATTTAAAGAAAAACTTTGATGTAAAAATAAGCAGGGATGGAAATAAAAATAGGGGTGAAGAATAAAGTTTCAATCACTCTTGTATTTTAATGGCTTGCTTTCAAATTAAATCATGAAAAAAAAAAAAAAATCAGTAGGCTGAGTCGTCTTAAAATGTGGAGTATTGACCCAACAGATCATAACTATTTCGGAGAAGTCATCATAATCTATCATGAAAATATCTAGACAGTCTTTTTTAGACACATGGATTATTGACCCCGATATACTGCCAAAAGTATTCCATCAAGTCAGAGCAGAAGCCGTGCATAAATATGTGCTAAATATTTTTATTACATTTAAGCTGAAAAAAGCCACCGTAAAGACGTAAGATATGTATCTACAAAGACAAATGCATTTATTTATTTTTCAACAGGACTAATTGCATGAGAGAATGCTGAAGACTTCTTATACACACCTTCTACTTTAAAGGAAGCTGTTAAGTTACAAGAATGTAAATACAAGTGTTCGAAGCCTCAAACTTCTGGATGCATTTGTAGTCCTATGAATTATTTTTGCTTATACCACAGTGAGAAAAGAAATATATGTAACTTTAATTTACATATCTGAGTACACAGCATATCTTTATAGTCAGTTATGGATCCCTAAAAGCTGTTTATATAAAACACATTAAGCAATCACATCCCAATAAAGTAAACGACAGAGAACACTGCAGATCCAAGCATTCAGCACTTCAATATTAGCATAATATTGCACTATACCTCTTTCTGGAAAAATAAAAAATAAAACAAAATAAAAATAATAAAAACCCAATCAAAAACCTCCCAACTGTCATCTGGAAAAATCTTTACAGATTGTATTTTAGAGAACCAATATCCTGTCCCTGCATCGGGGGCAGCCTCTATTAAACATTTAAGTGCTCTCAATGAGAAGTAACAGTTTCTTCTCCCATCCTGAACTCTCAGTGACCGTCACGGAAAGTAACAGTTTCCCATTCCCTGTCAGCCAGTGGCATTAATAATCATCAAAACAAAGCGAAACACCTTCGAGCAAATATCTGCTTCTGATTAATCGCCGTCCTAATGAATTAAATTCATAAGAGGCTACCTGCTGCCTTGTTTACGCCTTTTTAATATGAGGAGCAGAAGTTGGATATAAGGGTTTTGCTGCCCTTAGGGCTACGAAATATGCCTCGTGTGGCAGCGAGCCAGCTCTCCGAGGGAGCCTCCTTTGCTGTTTCTCTCACAGCTATTTTCTAATGGGTAATTTTTAAACAGACACACACAAACACACGAGTCACCACAATACAGGGCCGGGTGTTTTGTTTTTGTCTAATGTCCTGTAAGTATTTGTACTCATAAGGAGGATCGCAAGGTTTCATCCAGTTTCGGTTTGGGGTTTAGGGTAGGTTTTTTTAAGTGGGAAAAGGGTGTGTGTGTGTAATCTGGATTTCCCCCCCGCCCCCAGCTGCTTTCCCATCCATCCAGCACAGCACATAAAGCACCTCTCTTCAGCTTAACCGACCTAGGCTCAATTAGTGCAACATTTTGCACACATCCAAGCAATCGCAAGGCAGAGATATTTAGTTCAGTCCTCATGTGTATTGCACAGAAACCTTTAGTTCGGAGTGGAAAGAGATTTCTTTAAAAAAAAAAAAAAATAAAAAAAAAAATCTCACAATGTAATTTACACAGCGTGGAAACGCCTACAAGGAGATGAAGTACCTGCACTGGGGAGATGTTCAGTTGTTCACTTCATCTTCCGTTGACAAGGAAACCAAACCGCACTTCATTCTCCAGGAAAACCTTCCACTGCCATCATTTGAAAATGTATTTATTTGTATATATGTATATATCTATCATCATCATCATCATCATCATGATAATAATAACCATTATAAAATACTGCCGGCAAAAGAATAAAAAAGTCAAGGTGCAAAATGTGCAAAAGTAAGGATCACCTCTTTGGCTTTCTGGTTTGCTTTGTTATCTTTAAGGAGGAAAAAAGTATTTAAAAATTATAACTGTAACACGCTGCAAGAAAAGTTTCACGTTATAAACAGGCATCAAAAACTGAAAAAGAAGAAAAAAAAAAAAACCCTGCTGATTGCACTGTGTAAAAAAAAAAAAAAAAAAA